>BDUI01000038.1:456343-471343 GCA_002335545.1 Apodemus speciosus | reverse complement strand
CAGGGGACAAGAGAAAAAAGAGAGTAAGGTGAGAGAATGAGGGGAGGGACCAAGCAGTCCCTTTTATAGTGGGCTAGGCTATCTGGCTGTTGCCAGGTAACTGTGGGGGTGGAGTCCAGCCAGAATACTAGGGGACTGAGGCATGGTCCTACGTGACTGAAGGCCACAGGATTATGGAGTTGAGGGCCGCGTGGTGTCAGGAGCCTAGTGTCTGGGAGTGTAGCTAACGGGTCCGTCCTTGTGGATTAATTTCCTGGGTCTCCGGAAGTTAAGCCTCGCTCAACCAGAACACAGACTGCGTCTCATGGTGGTCCAACAGCTTAGAGCTCCAGGGATTGCAGAAGGAAAAATACTTGGAGCAGAAGCGCAAAGACATGCAGAGGCAGAAGAGCAACAGGTGGGACGGCGACATGAACTGGAAGGAGACAACTTTCCATGGTCAGAAGAGGACACACTTTAAAGGAGCAGCCCGCGGGTGTTTCACATGCTGCCAGTTTACTTAAGATCATGGTGCTGTGTTAAACCCATCCAAAGGTGGAGAACCAGAGGCTCAGTCCTTCAGGTCACAGGTCAGACCTAGGCCATCTCGTACGGCATCTCAGCACAGCTGCCAGCCTCAGAACAGAGGCGAGCCATGGGACTGAAATGGAGATATTACTTGAAGGGTCTAAGTCAGCCTTTTCTAAATCCATCTCTCATAACCTTAAATAGCTTTTGGGATACCCAAGAACCAGTTGTTTTTTTAATTTTTAATTTTTTTTTTTCGAGACAGGGTTTCTCTGTGTAGCCCTGGCTGTCCCGGAATTCACTCTGTACACCAGGCTGGCCTCGAACTCAGAAATCCACCTGCCTCTGCCTCCCAAGTGCTGGGATTAAAGGCATGCCTCACCACCACTGGGCCTAAATTTTTATTTTTTAAGATTTATTTATTGCATATCAAATGATGTCCAAGAAGGAGTAAGGAGAGGGCCCTGTTCCTGGAAAGGCTCCATGCAGCAGTGTAGGGGAATACCAGGACAGGGAAGCGGGAGGCGGTTGATTGGGGAACAGGGGGAGGGGAGAGGGCTTATGGGACTTTCAGGGAGGGGGGAACCAGGAAAGGGGAAATCATTTGAAATGTAACTAAAGAATTTACATTTTTATCTAATAAAAAAGATTTATTTATTTTATTTATATGAGTACACTGTAGCTGTCTTCAGACACACCAGAAGAGGGCGACAGACCCAATTACAGATAGTTGTGAGCCACCATATAGTTGCTGGGAATTGAACTCAGGACCTCTGGAAGAGCAGTCAGTGAGCCACTGAGCCATCTCTCCAGCCCCCCAAGAACCAGTTTTAATATTTCTTTATAACAATTCATCTTTTAAAACAAAAATTGAAGAGAAACTAAAGGATAATAGCATAATGTCCTAAGAAGCATACAAATTAGAATGGGTGAGGGACACACACACACACACACACACACACACACACACACACACACACACACAGAGAGAGAGAGAGAGAGAGAGAGAGAGAGAGAGAGAGAGAGATGAGAGAGAGATTCAGACTTAGAGGAAGCAGCAGCCAGCTTGGGGGTCTGGTGGATAAGGATCTGCTGTATAGCTACTGCTGAGTAAAGATGGAGTTGAGGAATTGAATAAAAGTGGGTGGATGTGGAGTCCAAGGCTAGCCCAAGAGCTAAGATGAGAAGCATGGGGAAAGATGCCATTAACACTTGATCTTAGTCAAAGGCTCAGAAGCATAAAGGTGCTGCTTTGAAAGGTGCTGGAGCCGGGTGGTGGCGGCGCACGCCTTTAATTCCAGCACTTGGGAGGCAGAGGCAGGCAGATTTCTGAGTTCGAGGCCAGCCTGGTGTACAGAGTGAGTTCCAGGACAGCCAGGGCTACACAGAGAAACCCGGTCTTGAAAAACAACAACAATAAAAACAAAAAGAAAGGTGCTGGAGATGGGTTCAGTTGGTAGAGCGCTTGCCTCTAGAACTGAGCATAGCCTTTAATACCCCCACTGGGAACCGAGAAGCAAGAAGGTCAGAAGTTCAAGGTCATCCTCTGCAAACACAGCAGTTTCAGACAAGCTTGAGCTACAAGATCCCGCCTTAAAAGTTGAGAGTTGAGGCTTGAGGAAAGGATGCATTATGGGATGGCAGAGATTGGAGTAGGAGACTCCACCTCAGCACTGCAGTTTGCTCCCAGGTCAGCGTGTCATCCTCAAAGCAAAAGCATCCACTCCCTATCTCCTGCAGTACCAGCAACATGACAACTTAGCACAGCACAGTCTCTGAATATCCAATCATATTATTGTAAATAGTTGAAAAGACAACCCAGAGGCTAGTCTCTCCAACACTGTTTTCACTTGTATGCTTTCTGGTTTTTGTTTGAACCAGAGTCTCCATTACAGGACAGGCCGGTCTCAAACTCATAACCCTCCAACCTCTGTATATTTTAAGATGTAATATTCTAGGACTGCCCCAGATTATAAACCATTTCTCAATGCTCATGAGATCACTATGTTGGATCAAACATGTTCCTCTGAAAAGTGACTTCAGAAGTGGCGGAAAGAGCCTCCGGTAACCCAGGGTTCCCCCTTGCACCTGCACTCCTGTGTATCACCCCCTCGCCCCTGAAGAGTGCGAGAGATCGGTGACTTGCCTGCTTCTAATCAAGAGTTAAGGCAGAAAGTGACAGCGAAGCATCTGTCTTGCTAGCAGTCTCTGTAGTTCTCCTTTGCCTTCGAAGAGCAAGCAGCCATGGTGGGACCTGCTTTGGGAGAGTGCAGTGGCAGGAGATGGCAAGTAGCCACCTGTCCTCCAGCCACCCCAAACCCAATGCAACTCTCAGATCTGCTGTGTAACACACGATTCTGCTGGCAACTGACTCAGAGAACCAGCTCCTCCCCCGGTCACGCCTCCTGATGAGATCACGGCCCATGCCACCTGGGCTGTGGCCTTGAACCGAGTAGAGAACCCATCACTCTCCGTGTCAATTCTTGAACCACAGACTATGAGACCAATAAAATATGTGGTGTTTCAGGACACTACATTTACGGTAATTTATTACATAGCATTGAAATTACAGAAATCTTAATATGTCAAAGGGAATTAAAAAAAAAAGAAGAAAAGTAATATTGAGTTACTGGCCACATGGAGTATTTATTAATGAAGATCCAAAGGTCAGTCTTCAATGCTCATTTCCATGATTTTTAGAGTTGATAATTCCTTATCATGATTACTGCCACCTTCGATGCTGGGGAATGGGACAGATGGGGACAGTGATGTGCTCAGACAACAGAGTTCCCTGGAAGTCTCAACCCTTTCAAAGTCACTGTCACCTTCGATGACGTCCACAGAAGTTTCCTGGTCTATTAAACTATCAGAAATACTTGGATTGTTTTCATCCCAGGGTAAGGCGTCACGATCTGTCTCATCATTGATCTGCTGGATTATAACACCTTCTGAATGCTTGGCTTTATGGGCGGGTAATAAAAATTCACCCGGTAAAGAGAACATGTTGTTATCATCCTTTGGCACAGATGACAGCATGTCCAGGGCCTCCTGGTACTGCTGACGCTCATGGTGACTTATTATTTCTTCATCACTTATAAATTCGCTTTCTCTTGAAATCAGAGCCTTTTGAAAATGAAGTTGATTCAACATTCTGAAATGTTTTTGCTTTGCTGGATCTTCCTCAGATATGCAGCCCAAGTCAACCTTCAGCCCATGCAGCAGGTAGCGCATCTTCCCCTAGGATTGAGGGAAAAGCAAGTCTGAGGATCATTACATTAGCTAAACTATTAACACTGAACTCTTCCATCTGCAGCGCTGCTAGTCTCAGAGATCAACATTTTCACAGCCCTGCCCATTCCCCTCATAAAAAGCACAAGGGAACAGGCCTGTTTCAAGTAAAATACATTCTTTTAGAGAAGAAAAAAATGTTAAATTCCAAAGAAAGACAAACCTCCTCCAAATGATGTTTATTTTTCTTTATATGCCGCTCAAACAGTCGTTCTAAAAACCTACAAATGATAAAGAAAAATATTAGTATCATAAAACCAGATAATCCACTAAATGTAAAATAGTTACAAAATGTGCAAACAGAGAAAGGCTGGAAAGTGGTTCTCAGATGAATGGTTTCTCTGTGAAGCTAGAAACTAACCCTTCCTGTTCTGTCAAGTTCTCTAACCCGGCAGGCAGCCTGGCTTCTGTTACACATTTGTTTTAAGTTATATAACATGCCAGTCTATTGAAGGACTGTGTACTATTTATGTTTCTGTGAATGTTTTAGGCGAGGAATAGAACTACCTACAAAGCTCTCTCCCCATTAGACACACAGACACTAAAAGCCCCCTGGGCCCTTCACCAAATCCTACAGAAAATGCTCTCACAGAACTGGTTAGCGTTGGCTCCTAAAGTATACACTCCACTGATGCCAAGCCTACAAAACAACCTCCAAGTGAGCGCCAGGTACTCGTGCTAAGCATAGCTAGCATCCATCCGTCCGCCCACTCACCCCAGGCAGGGTCTCTTATGTAGCCCTGGCTGCCTTGGAACTCTGAGCAGTCCAGGCTGACCTGGAATTCAGAGATCTGCCTCCTTACTGGGATTAAAGGCGTGTGCTACCACAGCATCAATTTTACCTCTTCCTGCCAAAGCCAGGATATGAAGGCCAGTGGAAACCAGGGTAAAGATGAGAAATTACATCTCTAGGATGAGTTTCCTTTCCCCTAAGGTTACTGTCAGAATCCCTTCAGAGGATTTAATGGGGAAGTGACTGGCTTCAGGGAGTGTATTCTTTCTACAGCAGGCCCAGTATCACACCAAGGTATTCACAAGTCTCCTGGAAACAACTAATTTCCTTGGTCACCATCGCTCATGCGCATCAAAGACATGCAGTAACCCAGGAGGCCTGGGTTATTCTAGCATCTTTAAAAGACTCAGAAACGTGTATCCTACTCTATAGCTGCTGCTAACATTCTGGAATTGCACGCCTGGACATTGTTCAATGCTTATGTATTTCCTCAAGCTGGGATTAAATAATATATATTATCTGGGTGTAAACACACACACACACACACACACACACACACACACACACACACACACACTCTTTCTTATCAACTAGATGCATGTTGAACACCTTTCAATGTGAAGAACTCCATCCTGCATCATTTTGTTTCTTTTTCAGTCTGGTTCTGTTTGGTCTTATGAACCAATGCTAAATCTTAAGAGGAAAATATAAATGTTTAAGAAAACATGTAAATGCTATGCAAATTTTGGGGTTGTATTAAGAAACATAAAAGCTACCATTTTAACCATTAAATCCTGGAGGCCAGCTGGGAAGTAGCTCTCTGAACTGTCTGTCTCACCTTGAGACTTAGAAACTCCTTATGCAGTTCTTAAAGTTATTAGTTTTATATGTGTATGTGTGCATGCATAGGAGAGGATGAACTCCCATGGGTTGTCTTTTAACCCTACAGCATGCTCTGGCATGTGACCACACAAGACATAGATAAATGTACTAAAATTTTGAAAACTGTTTTTTGATTCCCATTACAGTTTCTGACAGCAAAGTGGAATCAGGAAGGCTGTTCAGATAGAAAAAATTCAATTTGTTATATATTCTGATATAAGCTAAGATATAATATTTAAATAAAAAAATCTTGTTTTCTATGGAGTGTCGACAGTCTTTAGAGTCTACTATCAATTATAAGAATATGATCATAAAAACAATATAACTTTTTTTTTGGTTTTTCTTTTGGGGGGGGTTGGATTTTGTTTTTTTTTTGAGACAGGGTTTCTCTGTGTAGCACTGGCTGTCCTGGAACTCACTCTGTAGGCCAGGCTGGCCTCGAACTCAGAAATCCGCCTGCCTCTGCCTCCCAGAGTGCTGGGATTACAGGCGTGCGCCACCACCGCCCCGCACGATATAACTTTTTGCAACCTTATAAGTAACTTTAAAAAAATCATATAGTATACCATAAACATTAAAAACAAACAAAYCCCTCTAACCTGTTAGAAAATAAACCAAGTTTCAAGATTTCATCTGTCACATTTTCCATGAAACTCAGGTACAGCAGCTCTTCCTCACTGCAGAGAACAGAGGAGCATTAGAACTGGTCCACGGCGAGAGCCAGGCAGGAAGGCCCGGCTCTCCTGTCACAGGCTCTGTGGCCTGAGGGCAGGGAATGCTGGAAAACAGATCTATGCTTTCTTATGTTCCAAAGGAAAATAGTAAAAGTGAGAAACTAGCACCCAATAGAGTTAAACTCCATCTTTCTGGAATATTCACAAGAGCAAAAAGACTGAGAGGTGTCAGCGGGAAGCAGGGGTGGGCAGAGTGCTTACTGAATCCTGTCCAGCTAGGAAATTTACTGAGGAGAAAATTTTTTTTTCTCAAAATCCCTATAAAAAAAGAATTTTTGATAGGCATATTTTAGACGAAAATGCTGTAGTAATTTTTAAATTATTGAACACAAAAATGTGTTCATTTATCATACTATTTAATATCTACATTTTAGTACCTATTATAAGGGTAGGATTCTATTATAATTGAGTCTACTTAGCCAACTCAAGAATGACTGGAAATGGCAAGTGGATACTTGATTGTGGAATGAACTAATTAGGGTGAGGTGGCTGTGTAAACCAGTGTGTTTTAAAACCAATCAACAGGAACTTGCTTAAGAACAACCAGGCTTGGAAATAAATGTAACTGTAAAATAGATTATTTTCTTGAAAAAATGTAACTCACAGCTGTAACCTAACCTTGACACCATGGATGACATGGTGTGCATCCCAAACCACCAGAGACCCTGGGCGCCACACTGTCCCCGCAGGCTTCTTTACTGTCTTAATTTATAAGTAAGGCAACAATTTTACACATGAGTTATTATAAACTCTTAGTAGATGTTATTAACTTAGGGACACATTTCTACTAAAGATCAAATGCCCGTGGTCTCAAGTTTCCCTCGGTCTTAATTCTGCTTCCCGCCACCGTATGGAGAGGCTGACATGATCTTACTCAGAGTAGGCTTTGCTGTCTGGGGAAAACTGTGCGGACAGCTTACAGGGTGTCCTGGAGAGAGAGAAAGGTAAAATATCTTAACAACAACATAAAAGGTCGGCATATATTCTGTGACTGGTACTCTACATTAGCAATGATGTGCTTTGGAGTTTCCGTCTGTGCATTTTCCTGATTTAATTCTGTGGGGACGTGCATGCCTGCATGTGTGCACATGTGCGATGTGTTTCAAGGGCAGGGAAGTGGAACTCAACCTACTTGTGGTTTTCGGCTGGCTCTCCCTAAGAAAGGCCAGGGGGACGCTGGGCCCTGAGGGTGTGTGCATTCCTTTCTGCTCCCAAACACTGCTCCTGGACCTAGAATGCCTTCTCCCTTTATCAACACATTAGCAAAACTAAGTGTGACCTTTATTGAGCATTTTTATAAAATTCCCTTAGTAAGACTAACAGTACCATAGGATTGTACAATACTAAAATATATTAGTACATGTAATTAAAATAGTACATAGGAGAAATGCTGTATGTTCATTACACAGGAAAGCAAATAGAGACAGGGTTTCACTCTAACCTAGGCAGACCTCAAACTTGCAGTGATCCTCCTGCCTCAGGGCCCCCATGTTCAGATCCAGGTGTGAGGCTGCCACCCACCTTTCTGAGGACTGCTGCAGAATCCCATCTTTAATACTGTCCCATGCTAAGTTTTGTCCTTGTGAGGGTAAAGGAGCTATTTTGTCTTCAGCACCATTTCTCATGTAATCAGGTGCCTGGAAGTGGAACAAAAAGAATGCATTTTTATTTTGTTTCAAAAGTATGTTGTAAAAAAAACAAAACAAAACAGCAAATTTTAATGAAAATGGAAATACCACAGAAAGTCCCTGGTACATTAAAACAAAAATACTTGAGAATCGTTTACCCAGTCAGCATTTTAAAGATGAAATGACTTCATTTTTATGTTAATGAGCAACATTTTAAAGAGCATTAGGAAATCCTAAGTCACAGCTGGGGGCAGGAGTCAGTGTATGTAAGCCAGAAGCACGAGGGTCACGACTCTAGGTACACCTGGAGCACCTGCCAAGACTCTTTGATCTTCGCAAGTGCTCGGCAGCCACACTATCTTTTACATTCTTTGTTTTATTTGAGGTAAGGGCTCACTTGTAGCTTTAACTGTCCTGGAACTTGCTGTGTAGTTCCGGTTGTTCTTGACTGTCTCCCAAGTGTCAGGATTAGAGGTGAGCCCCGACACCTGGCTATCCCTGAAAGCGCCTATCTCGTCTGATCCCAGAAACCAAGCAGAGTTGGTCTGGTTAGTACTTGGATGGGAGACATCATCCCCTACACATACACATGTGCACATCCACATCAAAAAAAAAAAAAAAAAAGAAAAGAAAAAGATAGAATTAAAATCCATAAACATGATACAAATTTATAGCTTTTATGTAGACTTGAAAACAGTCCATGATTAAAAAGTGCATCTGTGTGAAACACCCAATACATCACACATGAAAGCAGCCACAGCGGCAGTGCATATGAACACTGTTAACAAACAAAATAAGGCTCAGTATCTGAGCAGAATCTTATGTGTCACAAACCTGGCAATATTTTATTTGCATTATTTATAAAGTTATGTTTTTTCTTTTCTTTCAAACAGGTCTTCTGTAGCTCAGGATGCCTTAAAAAATCCCTTTGTGCCTGAGGCTGCCTTTTAACTTCTGACCATTCTGATTCTCATTTCTGAGCACTGCAAGTACAGTGCGCACTACTGGGGTGGGAGAATGGCTCTGTGGTTAAGAGGACCTCAGTTCCCTGTAACTGTCCTTAACTCCAGTCAGGAGATCCAGCACCTTGTTCTGACCTCTTTGGGCACCAGCCACACACATGGTACACAGACATAGATGTAAGCAAAACATCTGTACACATAAACAAAACAACCAACCAACCAATCAACCAACCAACCAACCAACCAACCAAACCAACTGCTGGGCATGGCAGCATATGCAGAAGCAGAGCTGGGCCAGCCTGGTCTACATAGATATACCTTGTCTCAAACTGAAAACCCAAACATCATCAAACATGAAGTCAGAAGAGGAACAAGCATGCGCCGCTGCAGTATCACTGCAGTATGCCACCATGCAGTGTGGTACACCGGCTTGGTTCGCGCTAGGCAAGGACTCTACCAAGTAAGTGACATCCCCAGTCCTACGAAGCTGACTTGTGGAAAATGTTCTAAAAGTGTAAAGTGTAGATCTACTTTAGTTAATACCTCACTAGCACTCTCAGCTCCTACACTACTGTAAGGACCATCCTTTTCTTGAAGGACTAGGAACATTTGGATCCCAATGTAATAAACTGGGCTCCTTAACGTTTCACTTGCCACTGTCACTGTAGCGATGGTGACAGTGATGTGTGCATGTTGACTGTGTGAGTGCAGACACATGCATGTGCATACCACAGTGCACATGGAGAGGTCAGAAGGCACTTCTGGGAATCACTTTTCTCCTTCTACAGTGGTTCTGTGCTAAGTGCTTTTGCCTGAGGAGCACCAGTCTTGCTGCTTCAGGTCAATGTACTTAGTTATCTACAGGCCTAATTATCTTCATTAAAACTCAAGGGAAAACCAGGCATCCTTTACGAAGCCTTTCCCAGGCCAGGAACTTTGCCTACTTGCCTTCTCCCAAGGACCCTGCAAGGTCAGTTAGTTTTTTAGAAGACACTTGGCTCTCAGAAGATACTGTCTCTCTGAACTATCAGGGGCTGAGATGTAAACCCATCTCTTCCTACCCATTTTCAGAGAAGGAAAAGGAGGTTGAGTGTGATTAATTTGTTTTTGTATCCCTAAATCTGTGCTTGACATTTAAATATGCAAACCATGTTTATGAATAATTTTAAGCTAAAGCATAAATACACGATTGAAATTACCCAAATTATATGAGTTTGCCTGAAAAATCATATTTAAAGCTATGATGTGTAAAGATTACCCATTGAAAAACATTCAAAATACACAGTATAATAAAGTTTATAAAAGTAAAGGCAAAAACACAAGAGAATGTTATCTACTGATTCTTATATGATGTTTGATTTATAAGTCATTGACAATTCTATAAAATATTCAAGCATTGAAAAATCCAAACTTCTATGTAGCTTTGAGAGCACCTTTAGGAACTTGTCTGTTTTGTGTGTGTGTCAGGGGTGGCACCAAACCCAGCCCTGCACATCCTAAGCAGTTTCTCTACCACTGAGCTATATAGTTCCAGCCCTTGGTTATTTTGGGACACAATGCTGCTACATAGTTCATGATGGCCTCAAACTCATGTTCCTATCTTTACCAAGCACTGGGATCATAGGCAAATGTCACCAAGCGTGGTTCTCAGAATCTGTATATTTTATTCATCCACCCGTTCAGTTAGCCAACCAGCCAGCAAACCACTTGGGTGCTAATAACAAATGACTTCCTAGATTTGGTAGGTCCATCTGGCCATTCAGAGAGCACAGTCACCCACCTGCAAACTGTCACACATTGACTATATTATATTTAACAATATAAGTGTCTCTTAGAGGTCACTCCTCATAGTCAAAATAGCTGTGTGTATTCTACACAAGTCAAAGCCTAGAGCTCCGAAGATCTGTTTAGTACCTGTTTGGTGTTCACTTCAGAATCCTTTGAGCTCTGATTCTCAGCTGTCCCAAGCTCAGAGTTAAAGCTACAACATTTACAAGAAACGGTTGTTACTTCTTTATAAACACAGTGACAACAAGCTTTACTGTCAAGAAAAAGTATAGTATAAGTGAATAAAATCCAAACTATTTACTTTTTAAAAAATGTGTAATTTCTAATTATGTATCTGAAAAAAGACATGATTTGGGTCACATATGCATCCTTTTCCTGACTTGAAAAGTAGATTTCAGTTAAATATATAATGGGGTAAGAGAAGTGAGACTATAACATTTATAAAGATATGATAATTTTTGCATCTTTCTTCTTTTACCGATTAAACTTGATCTTTGATCATTTCAGACAAGTAGTCATTCTGTTTCCTGCCCCCCAGATCCTCCCCACCGCAGCTATGGGCCCTCTTCCTGCAGTCCTGAAAACTGTGGCCTGCACCCCAGTTTTGTGTCATGCGTGCATCTCTGTCTCACTTCAGTTTTAGTATCTGTGCTGCCGAATCTGGCAGGGTTTCTTCACTCCTCCTCTAATCAATGGTTTCTATTACAGATCCAACTCCTTTGTAAAATTAAATAATGCAGATGAATTTACTTTCATTGCACCTTGTCTGTACTGATAAAACCAGTCTTACAATGTTTGACTTCTTGAACAACTAAACGTAGAACAAAATAGATTTCAATCACTTTGCCAACTTACTGCATATTTGGCATGACCCATCTACTACAGGAGAAGGAAACCCTCTCAAGGCAATTCATACTTAACTTCCAGATGTTCTCTCAGCTGTCATGCCTGCAGCTGTTACTATATCAGCTGTGAACCTGTGCCAGGAAGAGACACAGGGAACTGGATAGGATTTTATTTTCCCCCTTGGGCTTCACTGTTCTACCACTGTTCACATCAATACATATCTACAGCCACCGTATCTGGAAAGATATCTTAAGACTTCTCTGGAAATGTAACATTTAAAGATATAAAAGGTTCAAGAACTATGTTCACAACAATAACTTTTATAGTACTCATAAGAACTTAACAAATCTAATAACTTAAAAAAAGTCACTGTGCTGCTTCTAAAGACCCATTGGAAAGTCTGCTGACTCATTCCAGTGAAAAGGCCGGGCCGGACCTCAAGGCTGGCACACAAAGCTACAAAAAGAAAGAAGTGCTGCTTATTAACCGTTCCATCGGCTCGCTGGCCTTGCAGTCAGCTCTGGACATGCCGCACAGACCTGCTTAATTCAGTTTGGGTTTCGGCTTCCATCCGCTGATCGGAAAAGTCCTTTCTTCTTTTGGCAGGCGTGTAGTAGCGGTACTGTGATAGGAAGGACTTTGCTTCCGTTTTTAAAGTTCGTGGAGTGAATGGCGATTGCTTGTTAGAGAAGAGGTCGGAGTGCTTTTCCAACAGATCTCCACTCGGGGTCTTGGCGATGACCACCTGGAACTGGTGGGCACTCCTTGGCCGCCTGTCACAGCCATGTCCACAGCCTGAGAACCTGGGTGGAGAGGTGCTGAGGTGCTTCTGGGTGCCATTCATGAGCATTTTGTTCGATTCAGGAAGACTTAGTTGCAGTCCCTCTGAAGAGGGGATGAGTGACTTCGAAAATGATGGATATTTTGTCATTTCTTCTATTAACACATCCTGGTCTTGTGGTTCCCCTGAGGGCTAAGAACATTTGATATGACAGTCATCAGTTGCACTGTCACTGGGAATCTTGGGACTAACTTATACATGTATCTTGGCTCTAACTGAGCAATTTTTTCTCGCAGTGATGGGGCTGGATGCCGGGGCCTTGAGCTGTCAGGCAAGCGTTCCTGACAAGGAACAAGACATGTGTTCCTGATATGTCTTCCTAGCCCTATCCTTTTTTTCTAGAAGAAAAGGGGGGTGGGGGTGGTGGCTAGAACCACAGATACAAGATAATCTACTCTTTAATATTATATATTATCTATTTTAAAAATTCATCTGAAAAAACTATCAGTTTTAGAATTAAGGAATCTTAAATCCTTTCTTGATAATATACTGGTCAGCTAACTCAAACTGATATATTTAAGTAAGAAACTATATGACTATTTCCTAAATGGGTCTAGACACATAATTTCCTTTCTAACCTCTTTTTTGTTTTTGTTTTTGTTTTTTCTGAGACAGGGTTTCTCTGTGTAGCCCTGGCTGTCCTGGAACTCACTCTGTAGACCAGGCTGGCCTCGAACTCAGAAATCCACCTGCCTCTGCCTCCCAAGTGCTGAGATTACAGGTATGTGCCACTATCGCCTGGCTTTTTCCAACCTTTCTTTCCCAAAATAAAAGACAGACTGAGTAATGTCTTAAATCATGAGGTCTTATAAAACTACTTCAGCACATTAGCTTTAAAAAGTGCTCCCAAACTAGGCTCAAATTACTGTCAGTGTACAAAGAGCTTGTCTTTTTGGAAAGAAATTTCTGAATCCTAAAGAGCTATTAATTAATAACCATAAGAATTATTTCTACCCAGAAAAATGGTATACGCTGAACCCAGAGTAAGGAGAAATGTATAAGGCATAAGATTGACTGTAAAATGGAACTCTATCAGTGTAAGGTTTTACTAAATGAAATACCAAAGAGAACCTTTAAAGACAGAAATACAGAGGCTGGGGGCCACTGAGATGGCTACGTATATGTGATTGCTGTACACTATTTCTGTGATTTGGATTTACGTAAAGTTCATGTAAAGAACACCTACCCAATTTACAATCACAGAACAACTGAGTAATAAATCTCTTTCGTGGACAATAGCAGAAGAAACGATGGACCCAGACCTTACAACTGTCAGATACTCAAACACTTGAAAACAATTCAGTTGAAGACCAGGCTATGTGCAGATTATGAGAAAAACCTAATACCTGTTTTATAAAAGTTCCAAGTTATTTATGTTTTATCTAAGAATGAATAGATTTTGATTTTTATTATTTGGACTGCTTTGAAATGTTTCATGCTCTATTCACAAACACGGAACACATCCATATAGCTGATTTGTATTACAGGCCAGAGGCAGCTGCATCTGTGGGACTGCAGTAGCTGGAAGGGAAGCTCTTGGAGGGGTAGGTCCTGAGAGCTGACATCACGTGAGCCAGGGTAAGCGGACAGCAGCGTGGGCAGTGAGGATACATACATGCTCTGAAACATGAGATCCTATGCAGAACCTGCTAAGACACTAGGAAGTCAATGCCAGAATTTTACATTGTTACTCTCTTTTCAATGAGAATCGTCTAGAACTATAGTAAATATCTGTTAACCATAAAATCTACCCAATTATTAAAATATACTACCTAAATAATTTAAGATAATGAAATGCGTCTAAAACATTAACCATTAAAGCTTATTAAAATGTAAGCAAACTGGGTCCCCAGCAGTAGTGAACAGAGCCCTCTTGTCTCCTAAGCTGCTTTCCAGCCCATGGCTCTGCCTGGATTCCCAGAGGCCTGCTGACACCAGGGACAAACAGGTCAAACCCTGCGCTCCCTGAATCCTCTGCCTTTGAAGTCCCTGCAAAGCACACCCAATTGCAGTAAACTGCCCCCTGCACTCCACTTTCCAGCTCACAGCTCTGCATGCATTCCTGGAGGCCTTAGGGCACCAGAGTCAACCAGATGGCTAAAGGCCAGTGTAAGAACACAATTAACAACAGCCAGGGCAACACAGCACCACCAGAGCCCAGCTATCCTACTATGGCAAGCCCTGGTCATCCTAACACAGCTGAAGTACAAGAAAATGACCTTAAATCCAATCTTATCAAGATGACAGATGCCTTTAAAGAGGAAATGAATAAATCCCTTAAAGAAATACAAGAAAACACAATCAAACAGGTGAAGGAAATGAATGAAACTGTTCATGACCCAAAAATGGAAATAGAAGCAATAAAGAAAACACAAACTGAGGGAATCCTGGAGTTAGAAAATTTAGGTAAGAGAACAGAAACTATAGACACAAACATAAACAATAGAATACAAGAGATGGAAAGAAAGAATGTTAGGCACAGAAGATAGAAGAAATTGATACACTGATCAAAGAAAATGTTAAATCTAAGAGTTTCTGACAAAACATCCAGGAAATGTGGGACAATGAAAAGACTAAAGCTAAGAATAATAGGAATAGAAGAAGACTCCCAGATCAAAGGCCCAGAAAAAAATATTTTTTTAAAGATTTATTTATTATATGTAAGTACACTGTAGCAGTCTTCAGATGCACCAGAAGAGGGCATCAGATCTCATTACGGATGGTTGTGAGCCACCATGTGGTTGCTGGGATTTGAACTCAGGACCTTCAGAAGAGCAGTCAGTGCTCTTAA
>BDUI01000038.1:393608-425681 GCA_002335545.1 Apodemus speciosus | reverse complement strand
GACATCTGGGGGGGTGGGGAAACCAGAAAAAGGGAAATGAAATGTAAATAAAGAATATATCCAATAAAAAAAAAGAAAAAAATACATTTATAAATTGGGATTTACTGCCATTTTGTTATTAGTTCCTACATTTTTAGCAAATGTTTTGTTTCTTCTATTATTTGGTGATTTTTTTTTTTTGATAATTTAGTTTTTTAAACTAGAGAACATGGGCATTTTTAAAGTTCCAAACAAAATTACACTTATCAACCAACCAAACTAGAAACTCTGAAGTATTGTATCTGGAGAAACTGAAAGCTTTGCATGTGACTGGTGGATGTAAACTTGTGCAGATACCATAGAAAACATGCCAGTTCCCAACAGAGCACAGAGAGTCTCTAGTGACCCAAAGCCTCACTTCTGGGTGCATCCTCTGAATCTCTGTGCATCCACTGTCACTCACAGCAATGGACGACAACTGAAGCTGCTAATGATGAACAAACAGAATGACGCACATGCACACAACACTTTATCCAGCCTTCAGAAAGATCTTGGGCTGCTGAGATGACTCATGGGTAATGCCTTGCTACACAAGTCTGGTGGTCGAAGTTTGAGCCCTAGAATCCAATTAAAGTTAGGAGGCGAGAACTAACTCTACCAAGTTGTCTTTTGACCTCTGTAAGCATGCCATGGCACATGTGCTCACATATATATCATACAAACTCAGACAATAAAAAACGTCCGAAAAAGATTCTGATTCATCACAACATGAGTGATATTAAGAGTACTATGTTAGTAAAATATGCTGGTCACACAGAAGAAACACTATAGGATTCCACTTGATCAAGGCACTTAGGATCATAAAGTTCACAGAAAGTAGACTGGAGAGAAACTGAACTTAGAAAGCAGAATGTGGACATGTGGATCCCAGGATCACATGTGGCCAAGGGCAGCTGGGTGACAATGATGATTTGGGCTTTAAACACATATGTACTTAATGCCACTGAAATGAACACTTAGAAAGAGTTAGGATGTTAAGTCTCAAATTATATCTGTTTCATCATATTTTTAAAGGGGTATTATGTTAAAAAATTACTTACATTTGATGCTAGTAGTCACACTTACTGGAATTGAACAGTCTACTGCGGCTGAAAGAGAAAAAGTATGTTTAATAATATTCTTCACATTTATAAATAACGAGAAACATTAAATTTATAAATCATAAAGAGCTCTGCAGACTTGAAGTTCTTTTCTTTATTATTGTATTTCTAGAGATTAAAAATAAGATAGCAGATAAAAAATACTAGGTGGGATTAACAGCCCATTGGGTAATGTGGAAGGAAACCCTGGCGAACGTGAAAACAGCAGCATAACCACTGAATGCGACACATAAGGAAGACTGAACAAGGCGTGATGCCAGGCCTTGTCACGGCACGCCAGCACACGTGAGCAGACGGAGACTTGGAGTGGAGCATTTCCACACCTATTTCAAGACTTACTGAGATGGTCTGAAAACAAAGCAGGATGCTGTGGGCAGAAAGGCAGACATGTAGGTATGCACACTTATTCCTCAAGACAGATTTACACATCTGGTCAAAGGATGCTGAAGTAATTGAAGAGGGAATTACTCCAATAATTGATACCAGAAATTTTATATATGAGTACGCAAAAACTCAGTAACCTTTTTTTTTCATTCTATATACCAAAACTCAAAATGAACCACAAATTTAAATGTAATAATCAAAAGCTTCTAGAATAAAGCAAATTTAGAAAACTCTAAGATAGACAATGGTCACTTAAACACGTTAAAATACAAATTCTAAAGTATCTGAAAACCAAGCTTGATTTTACATGATTTTAATGCCACAATGTGCTATTTTCCTCAATTATTTAAAACATAACCTAAACATTTTAAAGTTCAGTTTTTGAGGCTACATACTGAGATCCCAGTCACAAAAAAGTAAATAAAAATTAGGTAAAGTTAGTAAAAATAAATTAGTGACATTCAAGCTTATCGCTAACCTCGGAAATATTCACAAGGAAGAGACATTACTCCCCCCTGGCAACAGCAAGTGTTGCTGAGGATACAGTGGCACAGGAAGCACAAGCCAGCAGCCGCTCTGGACAGGATTCTGACACAGAGCTAAAGGCACACATAAACATACCCGTGGCTCTATGCCCCATATGGAACAGAAACACCTGTGCACAACTGTACGTGAACACTTACAGTAATTTATTTCCCAATAACTCAAACTGAGTCAAAACAACACAAATATTCTCCAAGTCGTGAATCAAGCAATTATGACAGATTCATTAAATGGAATACTTTTTTTTTGAGACAGTTTTCTCTACATAGCCCTGACTCTCCTGGAACTCACTACATGGATCGCCTGACTTAGAACTCAGAGATCTGTCTCTCTCTGCCTCCTGAGTACTGGGATTAAAGGCATGCACCATCAATTAGAATCCTATTTATAAACAAAAGTAAATACATTTCAGGGCTGGGGAGATGGCTCAGTCAGTAGAGTACTCGTTCAAGCACAGGACTGAGTTCTATCCCCAACACCCATGTAAAAAGCCAGGTGTGCTGGTACGCACTAAGAAGCTCCCCCAGGGAGGCAGGTGGAGCCTCAGGAATGGCTGCCCAGCCAGCCTACCCCAATGGGCAAGCTTCAAATCAGTGAAAGACTGTCTCAAAAATAAGAATGGCATCTGAGGGTGTGCTGTCACACACACACACACACACACACACACACACACACACACACACACACACCCCACCAAAAACTACGGAAGAAATATGGATAAACACATCATGGATGCCTCAAAGTGTTGTGCACATTGAAAGAAGCCAGACTGAAAGTATAAATTCATATTACCCTATCAATATGAAACTCTAGAAAAGGCTAAAGTATAGGAACAGAGAACAGATGGGTAGCTTCAGAGATTGGGGGGACTTTTTCGGATAATGGAAATGTCTAATACTGGGGTCAGCACCTGGCTTTGCGAGGTGAAACAGCCGGTTGCAACCAGGTGATTGCAAAGGCTGCTACAGCCAGTATGAAAAAAGAATGAACATGACTGTACGTAGGGACATTAAATTCAAACCTCATACTATTTCAAATGCTATAAAAACCACTCCCCTTTTTCTGAGCAGCAATTTAAAACATACATGCCCTTCTCTGTTCCTAAACTGAGCAAAAACAAGGGGCAGGAAAATGGCCATGCATGCCAGAGGTAATGATCTTTTGTTTACTGTCAACACTGGAGTGGTTACGGAGATGTACACATCATCAAAGTATTTCCCTATATGCACACAACTAGTGCATTTTATTCTACATAAGTTATCTTTTAATAATATCAACAATAAAAGGAAAGATAGCATCCAGCATCTTCTTCGTTTAACTTTCTAAAAGAAGCAGGTTATATTATATTAAGACCAGCATTTAGCTGAGAATTACCATACTCAGCTATGTAGCCCAGCACATGCAGTTTCCTCGGGAGCCCAAAGCAGAAGGACATTGCTGTCAGGTCAGCCTGGGCTTCATATTAACACCTTGTACTGGGAAGCTAGCACAGTTACCAGTGAAAGCAGGCATGGCAGCGCACTCTCGTACTCGCAGCCCTGGGGAGGCAGAGACAGAGACAGGGGGATCTCTGGGGCTGGCTGGCCTCCTACGTAGTTTAGTCTTAAAATGTCAAGTCCAAGGTCTCTTTTAAAAGAGACTCTCTCTTAAAAAATAAAATGGATGGTTCCTGACAAATGACACCTAAGGTTGACCGCTGGCTTCTATATGCACACACACATGCATATGCACTTCAATACACACTTGCTTGCTCACACACACACACATGCTCCAATATAAACACATAAATTCTTAAACACAAATACAAAAACGAGCAATCTCGAACAACAAAAGAATAGTAGAATAAATGCATTAAATGAGCTGTCTAGGCATTATGTAATTGAAATATCGTTATCATAAAATTTGCCATTGATATAATCAGTAGTTAGCATCTCACTTTAAGATACAAATCCTCTTTGAAATAATGTAAAAGCCCTTTGCCACAGGTTTATCATAATGAGAAGCAGAGCAGGGGTTAAATTGGCACAGGAAATTCAAATTTGCACATTTTTACCTTTGGCTGAAAGGATTTTATTATAGTGAACAGCCATGTGATTCTTGACCAGTTGGAGAGTGGTTAGTCTGAGAGAAGAGGAGTCAGTGCAAAAAGCTAAAAATTAAAACATATTTCATCATTACACATGTAAACTTAATAGAAACATCACAAGATACAGTTACTGACGTCATTCTCAGTCCCGTTCTGGAGTTTGCCGGCGGAGGCGGAGCGTACACTTTCATGTCCCTGTGTCCAGTCTTCGCTTTGCCCTGGGAACACCGACTAGCAACTCAGCACCTGCGCTCCAACCTCCTCAAGAGTTAAGTTTTACAAGCTTGAGAGTTTGGGAAGGAGATTCTAGAATATAATCTATTAAAATAATCTAAAATATAATCTACTAATAGATTAATAATGTTAATCTACTGTTAAATTTTTACTATCTATTTTATACCTTTTTATCTCATAATTAAACATCTGTAATCATTTGCTTGATTATGAACAAACCACCGAGCCTGAGAGACAGACAAGTGCCAGAGCACAAGAGTACACACGGAGCCTGTGCTCAGTCTCTGACTTACAGCAGGAGTGGAGAACCACAGACTGCTTTAAGTACAATCTATGTACTCAACCTTTCCACCACCTCTCAAATTGTTTAAAGGGAATCTTAGAAGCATTAAGCATCAATATACAAATATAAAACACTATGGAGACATATTCTTAAACATTGAAAACACTTTTTACATCTGTATGTGTGTGGTATATGTGCATGTGTGTGCATGTTCACATGTGTGTGGGTACATGTACAGGTGTGAGGACTCTTCCTTGATCATCCTCCATCTTATTTATTGGGGTAGGATCTTTCATTTGAAGCCAGGCCAGCTGACGAGGCTAGTCTAAGGAGCCAGCCTGCTCTGGCATCCCATCCCTGTCTCCCCAGGCAGGCGGGCTGCCATTCACACCATGCTTCTATATTGGTTTGGGGATCCAACTCTCAAATTTGCGCAGCAAGTACTTTAATCTATTTATCCATTGAGCTATCCTTCCAGCCCCTGAAAAAAAAATTGAAAAATAACAGGAGCAGATACTTTAAAAAATTCAACAGTAGCCGGGCGGTGGTGGCGCACGCCTGTAATCCCAGCACTTGGGAGGCAGAGGCAGGCGGATTGCTGAGTTCGAGGCCAGCCTGGTCTACAGAGTGAGTTCCAAAACAGCCAGGACTAGACAGAGAAGCCCTGTCTCAAAAAAACACAAAAACAAAAAACAAAAACAAACAAAAAAAATTCAACAGTAAAATAGAATACAGAGCTTGAAAAGCAGTTGACTCTTCTACACTGACACTTAGGTTCCCCTCCTAGATCTAGCCTTCAGTTCTTCAGAATCAGCCCACTCAGGGAAACTCTGCAAGTCACTATCAAAGGCGTGGCCTGTGGACATGTGCCGTTCCCGGTCACACTCTCTACCAGTAAAATCCTTTTAGCTGTTATTATCACCAATTAATAGAAGCACAGAGCTGTGCACTAAGTCTGTCATTTCCTGCAAAGGAGGCGGTGTGAGATAAGAGCCAAAGCAGCTGCATGCTGATGAGTGCTCTGCCTGCACTGGGTCTGCAAGTGCGTGCGTGCGTGCGTGCGTGCGTGCGTGCGTGCGTGCGTGCGTGCGTGCGTGTGCGTGTGTGTGTGTGTCTGTGTGTGTGTGTGTGTGTGTGTCTGCGCATGCGCTCCTGAAGATTGAACCTAGGAGCTACGCTTGCTTGAATCACACATGCTATGCAAACCCTCCAGCCCTGAGCTTTATCCCTGCACTCTTTACTGTTTATTTTGAGAAAAGGTCACATTAAGTTCCCAGAATCACCTTGACCTCAAACTACAGTCCAGGCAGGCCATAAACTTACTATCCTCCTGCCTCAGTCTTCCAGATACTGGTATTACAGGTTTGTACTACCAGATATTGCTTCAAATGTTTGCTTGTTTGCTTGTTTTTTTAAAAATGGGCTTTCCTAGCTGTTTCTATGTATATACTCTGGTACAAAGAAATAAAATGAAATAATTAAAAATTTCATCATTTTTTTTTCTTATTAGGAGGGGACAGTATGAAATATTTTTTCATAGAAATAAGAACAATGAGTTTAAATTGTTTTTCCTAAAACCTATGCCAAAGACAAATTAAGTTATAATTACAAAAATTATTTTAGGTTAATATTAAAATTCCACTTTGGAGACTTTTATCACTTGACAATCATCACCTTAACAAGGCAGTCGTGCCTTATACCAGACCTCGTACTGTCAAAAGTAGCCCCTGGTTGTGGCAAGGTGGGAAAGCAGGGGTGCTGGTTCACAGAGCACAATAGTTGGACATTGCGACCCCCAGAGTCCAAAGGTTGCCTACAACATTTAATTCTAATTACTGATGTGAAGTGCAAGTAAGTGTTCTTAAGAGAACTGCTTCCTCAGGCCCTGTGACCGCCCAGCACAGAACAGTGGTTTCAAGGAGTCTATAGCTGTAAGTACCTCACTTACCGTTGCTCTTGGTGCTCAAGTGTCCTGTGAATAGGCACGGCGGACTGTATCTGGGAAGGACAGAGGTTGCTCTGACTTTCAACAACAATAAAAACCACAAGTTAGGACATGTGAAACACAGCTTTCATAGAAAACAATACAGAATTGCAAAATTAACACATTTATTTTTAAATAAAGTTGCTGAGACTTTTATTCAGCTAGGCGTGGTGGTGCACACCTATAATCCCAGCAGTTCAGAGGCAGAGGCAGAGGCAGGCAGATCTTTGAATTCCAGGCTAGCCTGGTCTATATAAAAAGTTCAAATCCAGCCAGGGCTAAATAATGAGACCCTGTCTCAAAAAAAAAAAATCATTGTTATGTTACTACCAACAATAATTTATCAAATAGGAAAAATTCTATGACCCGGATTGAACTTTTTTTTTTTTTTTTTTTTTTGAGAAAATAAGGGTTGGGAGATGGCTCAGTTGATAAAGTGGCCTGATTTTGAAATTCATGTAAAAAGCCAGGCATGGCAGCACATGCTTCTAACTCCAGTTTTGGAGGGGACTGGGTAGGCATAGATAGATCCCTGACACTCTTTGACAAACTATTGTAGCTGAATCAATGAACTTCCAAAGTTCAGGCACTGACAGTTTTAGCTGTAACTTGACACAGCCTAAAATTACCTGTGAAGAGTCTCAGTAAGGAGGTGCCTAGGTCACATCTAGACCTTTAAGTTCCTGCTGTTGCGGGAATACCCACGGAGATGTTTTATCACAGCACCAGAAATAAAACAGTGGAAGGCCTTGTCTTAAAAAATAAAGGTGGGGCACTCCCAAGGAGAGACACTTGACCTTAGCTTCACACCTACACATAGGCGCACACAGTTTTTTTTTTTTTTTTTTTTTTTAAACAAACCATTTTATATGAGGCACTGTATGTATTGGGGGTCTGTGTTTGGCAAGTGCTCTCCAAGGAACTGTCTTCAAACTAAGTTATTTTCAAAATGGTTTACTTTGAGATTTTATTTTTACTGGATGAAATTATCAATAGATCATTTATGTCACTTGATATATAATGATTTTCTTTTGTTCACTTCTGACACAGATTTTTGTTTTGAGATAATATATATTTTGAGTTATATTTATTATGTTATTTTCTTTTGAGATTAGGTCTTACTATACTGCCCAGGCCCAGGCTGGTCTTGAATTCCTTGGCTCAAGTGATCTTGCCTCAGCCTTTCAAGCAATTGGAATTACAGGTACACACCAATGTATCCAATTAAACACGTTATATTTAAAGAGAATTCCAATAATCTAAAAATAGTGTCTGATCTTTCATACTTCATGGGGTTAGAAAATTACATAGACAGAATCACAAAACAATTTCTTTCTCTGCAATTTAATTGTATGTTCAGTAATAATCTTTAAAAAGGAACAGTGTTTCTGTGTTAATATAACTAGTATGTAGAACATGAATACTGTGTTCCCCAAGCATTTTTTGGTTGTTTCTTCTTCATTTATTTACATTAAGATGTGCACTCTCTGGTTTCTAACATTCCTAACAGATAAATGTCATGTTAAAACTCACAGAGCTGAAGGGAAGCCCAGACAGCCCATTTCACCTGGGCTCTCTCTCAGGCATCACTCCCTGCAAGTGTTAGGTAACACTATAATAATTATTACTTCTAACTACTTTCATGACTGCTTAACAATTTCTTATACTCATTTAAATAACTTAGGCGCTGTTTCTATATCCTGACTGAACCCAGAATGATCTGAAAGCAGTCTCAAACTAAATGCCCAGAAAAAGAACAGTCTTCTCTAAATTAACACTAAAAATTGCTGCATGAGATTGATGTCTTGGTAGGACAGTCAAATTCTTCAGCTCGGTTTTCTATACGATTTGATTTTACTAACAACCAGAAGAAACTTCATTGAGGAAAAAAATGTGTTTCAGTACTTTCCCAACATTTCTGCAAGTTTAGGAATAGGTCACTTTTAAAGGTCTTTTAGAGGGAACGGCAGATTAAAAAACCTTCCCCATATTCTTCTCAGTTGGCTCTTAGCAGGTTGTCTCCTCCTGCTTTTCCAGCACAGGTTGATGATATACAATGGATGCAGGACCAATATTCTCAATTTTCTCAATCTCCTTCCTCCCGTCAGACATTGGAAACAAAGCCTTACACGTGAACAAGTCTAGCTCCCCATGTCCCAACAACTAGGCTGGGCAAAGTACAGTAACTGGCAGAAGAATGCCTCATTAGTTACTATCAGAGACTAGACCCAGGACCAGTTGTTCTTCAAGCTGATGGCTTTCTGCGGTATAACTACTCTTGAAGGCTGACCCCACAAAAGAATGTGATTATTGTGAGCAAGTGAGGAATTTTTCCCTCGGGTATCTTTAGTATCTTATATTCTGAAATAGCTGAGGGAACTAATAAAATCTAAGATAGTTACTTTAAACTAAAAGTAAGCATTTAAGCTTCAGCTAAATTAATGGTTATTTATAATTTATGATCAATTACAATTATAATTACTTATAATTTATAGTATGTGAAAACTAGCCAAGATACTTACTGAATATAGCATGTACACCAGCAACAATGATAATACTATATGTTATAGGCTAAAAGTGAAGCCACCTGGGTAAGTTATAAAGTATAAACCCTTTTACATTTGTCGCCCAATTAAAAATAAACACCCAAACCTCGCTAAGTCTATTACTATACAAATGTAAGTAAATGAACTTGAGGGTTTTAGATTCTTAGTCTGGGTTCACAGCTTGTTCTGTCACCAACTGTGACACTGGGGAAATTATTTATAATCTTTTATTTATTTCAAAATATGAATAATACCCATTTAACAGGCCTTGTGTGTAAACAAGTGTTGGGTTATGGGTGGAACACGGCAAGGGTTCAAAGTTTGTTTCGTAACTATTTTCTAAAGACCATAACAGAATTTTGGTGTGCTCTCTAGAGTTTAGGTTGGGATGGTGTCTGAATATCTTGCCTGCTGACCGTCTACACTAAGTGTAACACTTATTTTGATCAATTATGGTAAAATAAAGAAAGGTGCGTGCAAGATGAAAGGAAGGCTTAATTCAGGGAATCATTAGCAGATTGATTCAATGGCACCCTTTAAATAGACAACACCAGTCCCGTGTGTGTGTGTGTGTGTGTGTGTGTGTGTGTGTGTGTGACCTATTTCAGTCTTAAGAAAGAATACTTCGACTAGGCTGATTTGTAAAGATTTATGGGTAGAGGTCACAACTGCTTCACATGCCCCACTTGACTCAGAAAATGACGCAAGACAGAAAAAGGGCGTACACTGTGATTATGGATAGTCTTTTGCGATTAAACATTCAATCCACCAACCAGCCACATTGAAAGTTTAATACAAATGCAGTATCCCAGCTCCCCCCAGCTTGGAGGAACTGACTTATAACCAGGTTTGGTGAGTCAGTTCTGGAGGGAGGGAGAGAGAGGAAGATTTCATGTATTTAAAATACACCAGGAGCTTGCTACATATTATCTGCACTTACTCCCCAAGAACTCCCTGGCATGGGTATTTACCACTACGTCCAACATGAGGAAACTGAGGGTCGTTTCTGTGAAAGCAGCCGTTCTGATCTGGGGCTCAGGTCGGACTTCAAAGGCCAGGCTTAGTATTCTGCCTTGGAGATACCCAGGTGATACAGGCTGCAAGACAGCTCAGGATCAGAGGATGGATGTCAGGGCGACAAACTCGAGATCAGGCAGTAGATCAATGAGCCGGGCATGTGGGGCCTCCCTGAGCTCCGGGCCTTTCCAGCTCCAGCCATTACCCAGCGACTCTGAAGAAGCTGGCAGGTGACCCGAAAGGCCATGGGCAGCCTGGACCCGCACAGCCCCTTACCTCTCCGGCTGCCATCCATGCTTAGTTCTCCTGCGGCCTCCGCTGTTGTGTCCCCTTGGTTCTTACTGGGACCAAGCCGGCCCCCGCAGCGGAGGTGAAAATGAAAAGACCAGGCCCGCGGGGGCGCAAAAGGCTACAGCGACAGTCGCCAGGCCGGTTGCTAAGGGCCGGATCCGCGGCTGTAGATTATGACGTCACAATACAGGGACGTATGCTCCTAGGCCCCGCCCCGCTCACGCCCCTAGGCACCCCAGGCTTCCGAAAATGCCAGCGGGCGGCGGGAGAAGGGCCCCGGGTTCTAATCTGTTGTTCTGGGAGCCTGGCAGTTATCCAGAGTGAACTGTCAGGAAAACAAGTCATAATCTGTCACCATACCCACTATTTACTTGGGTGCCTGGGATTCGAGCTCAAGTCCCTAAGCTTGCAGCGCAAGCGCTTTTGGCCAGGGAGTTAACTTCAGCAATCTCTCTCCCCACCCCTGTTTTAGTTTGTAAGCATTAGTTTGAATTTCTTTTCTGCCTACTGAGTTCCTCAGCTCCTACACTCGCTCTCCCATTATCTTAAAGCCACAAAGATCATTTCATTTTGAATGGAAGAAGGCAGTGAGAAAAGGGTTGGTGGATTCTGCCGCTTACTGCAAGTTGTTTATTTTTGCAGTAGTTAATTGTTAATCCCTGGAAATAAGATCAGAAGGGGGTAGAGGGAGTTCAGAAAGCATTCTGTCACGCTAGGCTTCTGAGCAACCCGTTTCAGCAACCCGTGGTATTCCTGGGCTCTGCTCAGTAGAAGACCACAACTCATCGATTGCAACAAATTACTGGCAACCAAAAATGTCACTACGGATTGCCAAAGGTTGCCTGGGGAGAGAACTACATCCCATTTGAGAACTTCAATCCCAAAAAGCATACTGGATTCCGAGCCAGATCTGCTCAACTTTGAGCGTCTATATATTATGGTTGATTTTTATGGAGCCTTATGGAAAGTTAGAACCTCCCGGATAGGCGGTTTTCCTGATTGCCTTAAATGATTGGTCAGACCCTCTCTGATTGTGGTTGTTATCTTCTAGTAGCAGTCCAGATTTAAAAGGTCATGGCTGAAAAGGAAGATAGCTCACCTCTTCCTGGCTTGTCCTTTGCTTACACTACCCAGTTGATTTCTTCTGCTGCTGTGTTGAATCCTTCCTCACCAGAACCAGTTTTTTTTTTTTTTTTTCAGTTTTCTATCAGGATCTAAGGACCAGCAGGCTCTCCAGGATTCTTTCAGGTTTTTGGCACCAGATCTGGACAGCTGAGGCATCCAGCCTCGTGGGCAGAGCAACTATGCCAGCCTCCCCAGTGAGAGATGCTCACCAGGGGGTTACTCTGACTACCAAGGCACTCAAGGATGGAGAAACTGCTGGGTTCTCCGCCTCTGGGCTGTAATTCAGATGTTGTTGCTATTTGTAAACTGACTTAATGTGCAGACACACACACACACACACACACACACACACATCCCATTGGTTCTGCTTTTCTATAGAACCCTGTGGACGGTGCTATCCCTAGGTAGCTGGTGTAGAGGAGTTTTAATCCAGCAACAAGGCTACTCTGGCTGGAGTACAGACGCATCTTTAGTCCTCACCTTTAATCCCAAGCAATGGAAGTAAGGATGGTTTATAGAAGGAGGGAGCTTGTGTGTTGAAAGGGCAGGTCAGTGAGTCAGTTCAATTGAATTCAGTCAGTTGGGGTCAGTGCAGTGAGTATGTGCAGTGGAGTTGAGTTCATTTGTGAGTTCATGCAGTTCAGTGCAGGTCAGCAGAGGCAGTCGAAGCCAGAGAATGAGAAGGAGCCAGACGATTAGAATAAATTGCCAGAAGCGGAGCAGAGCAATTCAGCAAGAAGCCGAGAGAAGCAGCCTGAATCAGTCATCTTGGAGAGGAGTTTGAGCCAGAAGAGCGGAGTTGAACCAGCCAGCCAGAGCTCAGAAAGACCTAGTAAGGGTGAGCCTGTTCAGCAGTAAGCTTCCAAGACTACAACTACATCAGGTGAATAAAAGTTATTTTACAAGATGACCCTGGGTTGTGTAGAAAAGCAAATTGAGCAAACCTTGAGGAGCAAGCTGAACCTCCATGATCAGCCTCTAGGTTCCTACCTTGAATTCCTGGCCTGACTTCTCTTTCATGATGCACTGTAAATTTTAAGATGAAACAAATTGTTTCATCCCCAAGTTGCTTTTAGTTGAGGTGTTTTATCACAGCAATAGAAACCCAACTAAGAGAGCCTACAAGTTTGATCATGAATTAAATTTTAAGCCTGGCTGAGCCATAGGTCCCTGTTTATGTTAATGAAAGGGATGCTGGAAATTATGCAGATACAAGTATTATGGTATGGACAGTGGCTGTCCAAGAAAATGTGGTATTGTACAGGTGTCGGGTTTCTCTTTTCTGAGACTTTTGTTTCAGAAGAGTCAAATATGAGAGTTAGGCTTAAGGAAATCAAATCAGAAATTCTATAACAATGAAAGGAGAAAAAAGAAATGAACAGAATCCCAGTTCTGACAAAGGCCCAGAATACTGGTTCTTTAAGACACAGGGAGGAGAGAAAGTTGGACTTGAAATATGATGATTCTATGTCTCCAACAATATTTAGGGTGATACAGAGTAAGGGAACCAAGGGAGACTGCAGCTGTGGCCCAGAGGTCAAGAACATCTACTGCTCTTGCAGAGAACCCAAGTTCAGTTCCCAGCTGCCACACTGGACAGCTCACAACTAACTTCAGCTTCAGGGCGTGTCACCTTTAGCCTCCAATGACTTCGGTGCTGTTGTCTGTACATCCACACATACTCAGTTAAAAGTAAAATCTTTCTTAAAAGGTAGAATTGGATAGTATGCGGAAAGAAAATTTTATTCCTTCTTATTGTTACTTAAAATTGAGATTCCCTAAGGTAGTTATCACACCATCAGGAGGTTAGAAAATCCACCTTGCTTACAATACTGTGCATAATAAGTCTCCAGTAAGCATTTGCCAAGTTTGACTACAGCTGAAATTTAGAGGGCAAACGCAATGATTTGGGTCACTAGAAAGAGATGTGAGCTCCTCTTACCAAAGCAGTCTTGGGGATAAAAATATTCTGCTCTGGGTCCTTTGGGTATACATTATGGCTTCCTTTTCTGTGTTTTTTTTTTTTAAAATGAAATTCCTGTGTGTGCAAACATGCATATCTCTGCATTGATATGTGTTTATTATGGTTTTTCTTTGGCAACTTTTCCTGTTTTGTTGTTTTTGTTTTATTCTCATTTGCTTTTGATTTGTCTTATTGCGGTTTATTATTATTCCTTAGATGCCTGTTTTCCAACAAGAGACAGAAAGGCAGTGTGAATCTGGATGGAGATGAGGTAAGGAGGAACTGTGAGGAGTAAGTGGAGAGGAAACTGTAATCAGAATATATTGTATGGAAAAAATAGTTGCAATTAAAGATAAAGCATATTCTACTTGGAAGTAGGAAAGAGGCTGCCTAGTTGGGGGAGGGCAGGAGACTGAAGAGGCCTTGATGTCAGCATTGGCTGGTGATTGACTTTCTCTGAGACCATCCTTGGTTTGGTGTTTCTCTTTAAAGCCTCAATGTCGTTCTATTCTTTCAAGAATGAATGCATCAGAGTCTATTGATTTCCAGTTCTGCAATGAACATATTACTGCAAATGAAATCTAATTTGTCATTGGGTTTTACTCTGTGTATGTCAACAAGAGACAACACCTTTTCCCAGAGACAGTCCAAGTCTTGACCACGGGCACATACACAGCTGGTACCACAGGGTTAACTTTTCTGCTGGGGGATTAGTACCAGTTGCATTGACCTCTGGGAAGGAGACAAGATTCTGAAGATCCTTTGCTGGATGTATCAGGATGACTCCACATTCAGAAATTACTTCAGTAGTATATCATTGTTATTCATATTCAGAAATTGGCACATCTATGTTTTGGAAAGAAAAAATATGCTCTTGAGGGAATTGTCCAGTGAAGGACAATGGTTTCATTGTGTGTGTGTGTGTGTGTGTGTGTGTGTGTGTTGAAAAGATGCTCAAAATTATGATTGTATTTTTTTTTTTCGAGACAGGTTTCTCTGTGTAGCCCTGGCTGTCCTGGAACTCAGAGATCCACCTGCTTCTGCCTCCCAAGTGCTGGGATTAAAGGTATGAGCCACCACCACCTGGCTTGTATTTGCTTTTGATATTATTTTCAGGCCACTTTTTTTTTATCTTATTTGTTTTTTTATTGAGAATGTGGCTTTTAATTTTTTACTTATATTTTTCTTTTTAAAAAAAGATTTATTTATTTATTATATGTAAGCACACTGTAGCTGTCTTCAGACACCAGAAGAGGGCATCAGATCTCTTTACGGATGGTTGTGAGCCACCATGTGGGTACTGGGATTTGAACTCATGACCTTTGGAAGAGCAGTTGGTGCTCTTAACCAATGAGCCATCTCTCCAGCACCTCTACTTATATTTTTTATTTGTGTGTGTGTGTGTGTGTGTGTGTGTGTGTGTGCACTTGTGTGTGCCCTCAGAGTCCAGATGAGGACTTGACTCTCCTAGAACTAGAGTTACAGGCAGTTGTGAGTCACCATGTGAGTACTGGGATCAAACTCGGGGCCCTCTGCAAGAGCAAGACTTGCTCCTAATTACTGAGCCAACCAACTCTCTAACGCTCTCTTCTCTTATTTTAATGGTTTAATTAGATCCCTCTAAATGATTTCTAAGCCTTTGGGATGGTAATATAAAAGAAATCAATTATGTATAAACAGTCTGTAGCATCTGACTTAATAAAAACCTGTAGTTTATATTCATTATATTTTTAATGTTTTATTATTGTACATTTAATTTCTATTTGGTAGCTAGTACATTTCACAGTACAGAAGGATCCTAGAATGGTGCTTACCTCTTTGCACGTGCCTAGAAGTGTCAGTGAAAATTATCCACTGAATGCAGAAAAGAGACACGAGACAAAAGGTCAAAGTTGTACCTTTGTTTTTATTGGGTTATTATTAAATATTATTATGATAGTTAACATTTTAAATCACATTGTATTTATTCATGTGTGCATACGTATATCTGTATGTATGTATGTGCACACATATCATAGCATGCATGTTGGATAAGGCTAGTTTTCTCCTCCCACTATKTGGGGCATTGGCCTTGATGGCAAGGGTCTTTGCATGCTGAGCTCTCTCTCCTAACCATGAAAGATTTTTTGTTGTTATTGAGTTTTAGTGGTTTTTATCCTAATGTGAATGAGTATTTTGCTTGTCTGTCTGTGCACCATGTGCATGCCTGGTATCCATGGAAGCCAGAAGGCTTCAGATCCTCTGGGACTGGAGTTTTAGATAGTTGCAAGCTGCCATGCGGGTGCTAGGACTTGAACCCAGGTCCTCTGGAAGAGCAGCCAGCGCTTAGCCACTGAACCATCTCTCCAACCCCTCTACTAACATATCTTAATTCTGAAGTTCCTAAAGGACAAAAAGAAGGAAAATCACGGAACATTTTTAAAATATATAGAATCAAAAGATGCGTGAGCACTTTCTGTGGCCTCAAACATATAGAATGCCAAGATGTCTGAGCACTTTGTATGACCTCAGTTCTGTACAAAGTCCTTTATGTTTCAGTGACTGAAAACTGTTGGGGAATCTGAGATACATTTTTTTTTTTTTTTTAGCCTTTTCTTAATGTGATTCATTTAAAAGCCAATCGACACAATGTAAATTTAAAGTGTGTCAGTATTGATCTGAAATGGATTAATTCTCTGCTTGTCACTAGAGGGGGCTTTAGGAAAGGCTTAAGCTCTATCCGTGTGAGAAAAATCAGCTATGTGCAAGCAATATTAACCCAAGGGTCGTTTACCCTGGGACTGTAAGGTGCAAACACAGTAAGAAATTGGATTGAGTTGTTTCAGTTATAGTTAAAGGCAGAATGAGAACTTGTTTTTCTTTTCTTTTTTATTAGATATTTTCTTTATTTACATTTCAAATGTTATCCCCTTTCCTCTTTTCCCCCTCTAAAAACCCCCTATCCCATGCCCCTTCCCCCTGCTCACTCACCCACTCACTCCCACTTCCCTGTCTTGGCATTCCCCTACACTGGGGCATCGAGCCTTCATAGGTCCAAGGGCCTCTCCTCCCACTGATGTCCAACAAGGCCATCCTCTGCTACATATGCAGCTGGAATCATGGGTCCCTCCCTGTGTGCTCTTGGGTTGGTGGTTTAGTCCCTGGGAGCTCTGGGGGTACTGGTTGGTTCATATTGTTCTTCCTCCTATAGGGCTGCAAACCCCTTTAGCTCCTTGGGTCCTTTCTCTAGCTCCTCCATTGAGGATGCTGTGTTCAGTCCAATGGCTGACTGAGAGCACCCACCTCTGTATTTGTCAGGCACTGGCAGAGCCTCTCAGGAGACAACTATATCAGGCTCCTGTCAGCAAGCACTTGTTGACATCTACAATAGTGTCTGGGTTTGGTAACTGTATATGGGATGGGTTCCCAGGTGGAACAGGCTCTGGATGGCCTTTCCTTCAGTCTTTGCTTCACACACTGTCTCTGTATCTCCTCCCATGGGTATTTTGTTCCCCCTTCTAAGAAGGACCGAAGTATCCACACTTGGGCCTTCCTTCTTGAACTTCATGTGGTCTGTGAATTGTATTTTTGGTGAGAACTTATTTTTCAAGGACAGGGAAGCTTATGCTGTTATCTAAAAGTCCTTGGTGGATAAAAACAATCTTCATCATTGTCAACCTATAATTTGATTTTTCTTAATTTTATTGTTTAAAGCAAGAGACAGTAGGAATGTCTATAATTCTTTCTGAAGTAATATGCATCTAATGGGAATACAGGTATACAAACAGTAATAATAATGTCTACTGACCTCAAGTGATCATTCTGAATTATCTTAAGCAATAGAACAGTGATCCCTGAACATAAACAGACTCTTGTCCCTGATCACTCTCATGAGTTATAAAACCACATAGGGTTTTATGTATTTTTGTGGTATTAGATATTGAACATTATACTTCAGGGTCTTATGTTTTCTAGACAAGCAGGCTCTCTATTACTAAGATATGCCCAGCCCTGGGTTTTTGTTTATTTGTTTTGAGACAAGGTTTCTCCAAATTGGCTTTTAGCTCATGATGTTTTGCGCCTTTACCTTCTGAGTTCTGGGGTTACAGATTCAAGCCACCACACAGTGCTAAACCGTAGTGCAATGGTTCTCAACCTGTGGGTTGTGAACCCTTGGGGGATCAAAAAAAATTCACAGGGGTTGAATATCAGATACCCTGAGTAGCTAGCTGATGCTTATATTACAATTCATAATAGTAGCAAAATAACAGTTATGTAGTAGCAATGAAATTATTTTACGGTTTGGGGGGTGGCCACCACAGCCAGAAGGGGATGGTGTTGGATGCCCTGGAGTTGGAGTTACAGATGGCTATGAGCCACCATACGTGTTCTAAGAATCCACCTCAGGTTCTCTGAGAGAATAGCTGATGCTCCTGAGTGCTGAGCCCCTCTCTCTCCTCCCTATACATTATAAGATGCTTATTCCCACAATCCAGTTTTATTGCCCCTGTGTTTGAAAAGAGCACGAAACAGTACCTCAGTAGGCAGCTTGGCTGGCTGCTTGTTACCAGATTCATTCACGTCACAGCCTTTTGGTAAAGGCTTGCCAAGATTTCAGACATCAGGTCCATGGATAATTGTCACGGTCCTCCATCTTTGTTTCTTCCCAGCTGTGTTCTTCAAATACTTTCATTCGATAAAGAGAACAGGTCTCTGTGAAGATGACTCACTTATTTGTTGGTACCGAGGTAACCTGTTCTTATAGCGTAGGAACATTTTATATACTCTTCTTCTGCCAATCAACTGTCACAATAAGTTAGAAGGATACACAGCCTAAGGAGCCAGTTACTTTCACTGAAGGTATTCGCTCTCTGTTTATAGATGGCACTGTCCCTGAAAACAGATCCTAACAACAGTAACAATAACATAAAACAACAACGACAAAACAAAACCCAAAAGCTACAACCAAGTTGTTCATCTAGACAGATAATTCCGCTTAAGAAAAGAATTTGGAGATCATATTTCTCATTCAGTTGGACCAAGTACCTTCCAAGAAGCAGCTTAAAGGAAGAAGGATTTAGCCGGGCGTGGTGGTGCATGCCTGTAATCCCAGCACTCGGGAGGCAGAGGCAGGAGGATTTCTGAGTTCGAGGCCAGCCTGGTCTACAGAGTGAGTTCCAGGACAGCCAGGGCTACACAGAGAAACCCTGACTCAAAAAAACAAAACAAAACAAAGGAAGAAGGATTTATTCTGGTTCATGTGTTGAGAGGTGCAGTCTATTACAGCAAGGACATCATGGTGAGGTCAGTGGCAACTTGCTGCCCTGTTGGTGAAAACTTGAGGCTGCTTGTCTGTATCCTATTGCATGAAGAAACAGAGGGCTTGGGCTAGAACAAGACAGGCTATCATGCATAAGTCCTGTTCTGTGGAACCAGACCAGGCTATCACGCGTTAAATCCTGTTCTGTGGAACAGATCAGGCTATCACGCATAAGTCCTGTTCTGTGATTCTGTTTGCAAGGTTCCAGGTCCAAAAGTTTACGGAAGCTTCCCAAAACAATGCCCCCAGAAGGAGGCCAGTGAGTGAGCTGATCAAATGCTGAGCCTGTGAAAGCTATGACCATTTTATATCCAAATGTAACTGGTTGTTTATGACCATTTTATATCCAAATGTAACTGTTTGTTTAGAAGTAACTCCTTTAGAACGGTCAAGCAAGCAAGCCTAGAGAATGGAGGGCGCGGCCCTTGACCCCTCAGACACCATGCTGTCCTTTATTTGACTCAGCTTATTTTCTCTCTTGCCTGATGAGAATTCTTTCCTGCAAACAATTAGTATTCCAAATGCTTTATGTTTCAAAGCAAAATCTAGATTATCCAACAGTATGAAATGGACTTTTCTAAGGTTTATTTTATGTGTCTGGATTGGTATAATAAAATCAATCCATGCATGCCATGCTACCCGTGGAAGTCAGAAGAGGGCCCCCTCGATGGGTAATTGGTGCTTGTGAACCGCCGTTGCTGGGAACTGAACCCAGATCCTCTGGAACAGCACTCTTAACCACCAAGCCGTCTCTCCAGTCCATAATTTATTTTCTTAAAGAAGTTTTAGGAGGGGGTAGGAGGAAGCCAGCGAATCAAAAGGATCCTGGAGAAGATAAACTATGATCCTACAAACCTGGTTCCCTGGCTCCTGATTTAGTGCTCACTCTCCTAATTCAGGGAATGGACAGTGAGAGACAGGATCCCAGTGTCCTGGTTAAGAGTGCTCCCTCTCTTAGCAATGCTGCCTAAACAGTAGGAAAGTGATGTTTATAAATACTCATGTTCACACAAAATGGAGAAGGTGAGTTTGCTTAAGTGTTTCATCTTAGACAAACCAGTCCTAAAACTGTCCTTGGTAAATGAGATTTTATATATATATATATATATATATATATATATATATATATTGAGACAGGGTATAGTCCTGGCTGTCCTGGAACTCACTCTGTAGACCAGGCTGGCCTCGAACTCAGAACTCAGCCTACCTCTGGCTCCCAAGTGCTGGGATTACAGGCATGCGCCACCACTGGCCAGCTGAAATATATTTTTAAAGTAACGTTTTTAATTTGGAGACAGCATCTTACTATGTAGGATTGGCAGGCCCTAGAACTAACCGTGTAGACCAGTCTGGCCCCAGACTCAAAGAGATCCTTCTGCCTCTGCCTCCCACACGCTGGGGCTAAATATGTGTGCCACCATGCCTGGCCTAAAGACCTAGCCGCAGGGTCTAGCAGAGGGCCAAGAAACTAACTAGCTAAGGCTCTTACAGTCTGACAACAAGAAGTATATAGATGAGGGTAAACTGCCGAGGTCCCTCGCACCCGGGCAAGGAAAATGCTGATATGCTCTTTCTTGAGTTCCCTGGAGGGATGGAATCCTATCGGCAGACAGTGGCAACTTGCTTGATAGAAGCCCCTCTTGTTTGGCTTCCTTCTCTTCTCCGTCTCACGTCTGTACCCTGCTGAACGCTTAGTGATATTATGTTCCACATGAATGATTGCACTTGAGTCTTCAATCTGGGTCAGCGTCCAGAGAGCGAGACTTCGACAGCCAAGCTTTCTGCAAACCAGATACGTGCTGCCCCTTCTGCCAGTCTCGCAGGCGAAATGCTGTCCCACAGGTGAAGAAACCAGGTCTTTCAGTAAGCTCACACAGCCAATAGCACCTGGTTCAAAGGAAGTTGATCCCAGGCGATGCTTAATAGCTGTTCTTGGCCACTTGTCACAGGTTCTCTGTGGAAATCCAGCTTCTGATGATCCTGTTCAAAGCAGTTAAAAGCTCGGAGATGACCGGAGAGCATGTAAGTGAATCATAGAGAATCCAATCGCTTTCTGAGGGAAACGTGAGTCAAAGACCATGTGCCTAGTGCATAATTATCACTGAAGGAATACGTGTCAGTGTTTCAGTTTATGGAAGTCATTGATGTTGTTTTTTCTTGTCTTTACTATGAATGAATGAATGAATGAATGAATGAATGAATGAATGATAAGGAGCTTTCATTTCTGAGGCATATTTTTCCAGGGTGAAATAATTGTTTCTCACCTAAAGGAAGTGGCAGTTCTTTTAGGTTAAGGCGAAGGTCTCTTTCTCTCTCTCTCTCTCTCTCTCTCTCTCTCTCTCTCTCTCTCTCTCTCTCTCTCTCTTAAAAGATTTATTTATTTGTTTGTTTATTTATGTTGTGAATACACTGTAGCTATCTTCAGACACACCAGAAGAGGGCATCAGATCTCATTACAGATGGTTGTGAGCCACCATGTGGTTGCTGGGAATTGAACTCAGGACCTCTGGAAGAGCAGCCTGTGCTCCTTCACCGCTGAGCCATCTCTCCAGCCCCAAGGCAAAGGACTCTTAAGGGAGGGAGAGAAATTGGACTCAACGGTGTTCTATGTTATGTCAGAGAATAATGCCTGCTGTTCTTGAAAGAGCGAAGATTTCTGGGCTGGAGAGATGACTCTGTGGTTAAGGGCGCTTGCTGCTCTTGCAGAGGAGCTGAGTTTGATTTCCAGCACCAAAGTCAGACAGAACACAACTGCATGCAAGCCTAGTTCTAAGGGATTGAGAGCCCTCTTCTGGCCTCCACAGGCACCCACATTCACATACTCCGACCCCCCCCCCCAATTTACGAGGAGTGGACACTGGTGTTCAGAGGACACTCTAAGTACTAAGGAGAGTGTGTACATGAGGAGGTGGCATGGGCTGAGAAACCGAGCTTTACTGTCTGTTGCCCTGGCAACAGGGGCCATGCAAAACACATTTCCTGTTCATATTTAAATTTTTTTTTATTATGAAGCGACCTTCGAGGTTCTTTTACAGTTGGCTGAGTACAGGAAAGGTGTTTGCCGTGAGCACTTGCTGTTTGTCTGAAGAGTGTCTTTCCCCTTCGCTTCCAATGGGAAAGCCACCTCCGATCTTTTAGATGATATGGGCTTCCCCTTCTGTCCTTCCCAGGCCCATCTCTTTTCTTACCCACTGATTTTCACAGGAAGGGACAGAGAGTCCTTGGTCTAGCAGAGTCCCCCTCAGTCAGTTGGCTACAGGGACTGAATGGGAGGTGCGTTCGGGACCCTAGATGTAAGCATCCTACTTCCCCAGAGAATCTATATCCTTGGCACATAAAGGCTGGAGCTACTCCCTGGTTTTTTCTCCTTATAACTAGGAGCTGTGAGTCCTGGGCTATGGACGGCTATCTTGCTCTGTGTGGGAAAAAAGGAGGAGAGGGAGAGTGAGGAAGATGAGGATGAAGAGGAAGAATAGGAGACGGCCTTAAAGACATTATTTTACCCTTCCCCAAATATACCTCTGGCTGAGTGAGTTATGTCTCTGATCCTGCAAGCTTTATGAGCTAATATATTTATTGCTGCCACTAGCAGTAAGAGTCCCAAGAAAGCATTTAATATATAGGTAGTATGTCATGCTCTAAGACATCTTTTAATAGCTTCACGTCTAGTGTAAATCCTCAAGTTGTTTGTAAAAGCTAGCTGTTGGAGGCAGGCATCCACTGGTTTGTTGGGTCAGACCATTCTTCCTCTCGTTTAAGCTTTTGTTAATGTGCTACTTCTCAGTCACAGCATCAAGTGGCTTTTGAGTCTCATTTGTGAGGAAGCAGGCCTCTTTGCAACATTTGTGTCCTCCCTGCACGAAGCAGCAAGCCTACACTTAGCACTAATATGTCTTCAAGGCCTGTCTCTCATCACGCCGCTAGTAAAGCTCCAAGCTCAGGCTTGGACAGATAGGATTTCAGAAGCTAATTTAGTTTTTCTTGTGCTTATTTAGGATAATTACCACTTTCCCCTTGATTAATTTTGAAGCATAATTGCTTTAAAAAATTGTAGTAAACTCGAACATCTTGTGTACATCGCTCAGTGGTAGCATGCCTACTTAGGGTGTGCCTTGGCCAGTTTTCTTTTTTTTTATTGGTTATTTTATTTATTTACATTTCAAATGTTATCCCCCTTCCCGGTTTCCCCTCTGCAAATCCCCTATCCCATCTCCCTCCCCCCTGCTTCTATAAGGGTACTTCCCCACCTACCTACCCACTCCCACCTCACCGTCCTAGCACTCCCCTATGCTGGGGCATCTAACCTTCACAGGACCAAGGGCCTCATCTCCCATTGATGCCAGATAAAGCCACCCTTTGCTACATATGCAGCTGGAGCCGTGGGTCCCTCCATGTGTATTCTTTGGTTGGTGGTTTAGTCCCTGGGAGCTCTGGGGGGGGGGGTGTTGGTTTGTTGATATTGTTGTTCTTCCTATGGGGTTGTAAGCCCCTTCACCTCCTTCAGTCCTTCCCCTAACTCCTCCGTTGGGGTCCTCATGTTCAATCTGATGGTTGCCTGCAAGCATCCGCATCTGTATTGGTCAGCCTCTGGTAGAGACTCTCAAGAGACAGCTATATCAGGCTCCTGTCAGTAGATACTTCTTGGCATCAGCAATAGTGTCTGGGTTTGGCGTCTGCATGTGGGATGGATCCCCAGGTGGGGTAGTCTCTGGATGGCCTTTCCTTCAGTCTCTGCTCCACTCTTTGTCCCTGTATTTCCTTTGGATACAAGTGATTCTGGGTTAAAATTTTTAAGATGGGTGGGTGTCCCCATTCCTCAACTGGGGGCTGAGCCTAACTCTAGACATGGTCTCTACACGTTCTCTCTCCACTTTGTTGGGTATTTCAGCTAACATCATCCCCATTAGGTCCTGGGAGCCTCTTGCTTTCTGGCATCTGGGACTTTCTGGTGTTAGTCGGTATTTTATTGCCAGGAAGAGACACCATGACCACTCTTATAAGGAAACATTTAATTGGAGCTGGCTTAAAGTTCAGAGGCTTAATCCATTATCATCATGGTGGGAAGCATGGCAGCATGCAGGCAGTCACAGTGCTCCAGAGGCAGCAGAGAGGTCTTCATCCAGATCCCCAGGCAGCAGGAAGAGAGAGTCACACTGGGTCTGGCTTGAGCATCTGAAACCGCAAAGCCCATCCCCAGTGACACGCTTCCGCCAACAAGGTCACAAGTGCCACTCTGTATGAGTCTATGGGGGGCATTTTCATCCAAACCACCGCAACTCCAGAAGCACTTGTTGGAAAGAGGAGAATTTGCTTTCACGTGCCCCTCTCTTCTTCTGTGCTTGGCTGCTTTGGTGCTAAGGTGAGGAGGAGAAAAAAAGAAAGGCCAGGCTCCTTGTCTCTTTTCAACCTGGGTAGTTATCTTAGTCAGGGTTTCTATTCCTGCACAAAACATCATGACCAAGAAGCAAGTTGGGGAGGAAAGGGTTTATTCCGTTTACACTTCCCACACTGCTGTCCATCATCAAAGGAAGTCAGGACTGGAACTCAAGCAGGAGCTGATGCAGAGGCCATGGAGGGATGTTTCTTACTGACTTGCTTCCCCTGGCTTGCTCAGCCTGCTTTCTTAYAGAACCCAAGACTACCAGCCTAGAGATGGTACCACCCACAAGGGGCCCTCCCCCCTTGATCACTAATGGAGAAAATGCCCCACAGTTGGATCTCAGAAAGATACTTCTCCAACTGAAGCTCCTGTCTCTGTGATAACTCCAGCCTGGGTCAAGTTGACACACAAAGCCAGCCAGGACAGTAGTTGACACTCAGTGTAAATGAGTAATGGCTACAGCATATTCTTCGTTGCACTGTCCTGGCAGGCATGGCAATATTTTAAGGAGACATTTGAGATCCCACCTTTGGCTATCAGTCTACTGAAACAAGCTACCTCATGGGCTTGGTGTATCTTCCAGGAATCTCATACTAGGAGGAGGAAAAGGCTGAAACCTGGTGCTAGCCAGAGAGGTGACTTGTTTCTCTGAAGGTGTTAACATAGTGCTCACAGTTTGTTAGACCGCCTTGCAGGGGAGGATGGACCCAGCCAGTTATGAGTGGGAGCACCCAGACAGGGACTGCTAAGCGGTACACACTTCTGGCCTTCTCAAACCCATCCCTTAGGTCAGGACCGTGAAAATAGACCTGGAGACTCACCATATCTCTTTGTAGCTACATTGAATAAGTCTCCCTTTTCTGATTTCACTGGTAATTTGGCTCTTTTAATAACTGGCTTACTAAGGGTAAGTGGGTAAGTCTGGCTTGTGACTCTGATCCTAATAACTCTGGGAACATGGTGTCAGTTCCACCCAAGCAACCTTTCTAGTCACAATGTTGTAACACTTGACTCCGAAATGAAGCACACGTGCCACCATTGTCCCCACTGCTGCAATGCACTTGACCTTTGGCCCCTTCTGCTCCAGCCCTGGCTACACTGGAGGCCATGGACCTGCAGGTGTGTGATCCACACTCCTTGGCAACTGGGATTAGAAGGGTGCACTAAAGGAGAAAACTTGTGGCTGGGCACTCCCAACCAGGCCTTGTCTCTTTATACTGTTTTCCCTCTGCCTGGATCACCACGGGGGTCGGTAGGCAGATGAACTCACTAATATAGGCATGCAACCAGGGAGTGGAACCAGAGGCCCCTTTCTCTAGGCATCCCCAAATCCACCAATGGGTGATCTCTCAGGGCATACCTTCCTTGGTTTCTAAAATGAAAATCCTCTTGATCATATGGAGGGGGGAGGACAAAGAGATGTGTGTGTGTGTGTGTGTGTGTGTGTGTGTGTGTGTGTGTGTGTGTAGGAATGAATAACTTTTACTAATAAGAAATATCTCCATTAAAGGCAACATCTTCCTTTTTTCTTTACTCAATTTCATGTCTCTTGCAGTAGGTTCAATCATGGCCACCCAAAGATGAGTATTTAAACAAAAAAGCAAACTTTTCTAAACAACCGAGGACATTGCTTTTCATTTATGTGGAAAAGACAGAAGTTCTCTGATGACTGATGACTTATGGAAACCATTACTTGCTTCAGGTACCTATTTTCCTCATGCTGCTTAATCACAGCATTCCCAATTCTCTGCAAAGCCTAATAGATTCAAAATGACATTTCTCATTCTCCTTCGCTTCTAGGATGAATGCACATAGGACAAAGTCCTGTTAATGCATAAAATAGAAGAGCTGTATGCAATACCAGCGATGTATCCTTTATAAAAAGGGACGTATCTGCCCTCTTTATTTCCCTGTCGGGAATAGTTTCAATGGTAGGGCTTCGAACAGTATCTTAAACCATAAGAAGCTAAAACTCAACATATTAAAAAGCTAGAGAGAGTCTGAGTCCCTGACATTACAGTGTTTTAAATCAGTTATGGTGTTTCCTAGCTTTTGACTTTTGTAAGAAATAACTAGACATTTGGGTTTTCCATTACTCAAAGTTATACACAATTCTTGACAGTCATTTTCAGGCTTTTTGTCTTGTTCAGATTACACCACTGAAGTAGATCTTTCTATAAATCAAGTATATGGACAATTTGGAGTTCTAAATCAATATATTATGCCTACCTAGATTAGGCTGACAGTTTAACAGTTTTATTCTTATCCTTTGGCATTTTCATATGGGATGGAATGATATATGACTTATCTCTGGACCAAAGCAATATTCACATTTATTAGACAATTGTATTCTCTGATCTTGGAGTTATCCAGAATACTTACTCTAACAATGCTTAGGTTTTGGCAATAGTGTGGAAGTTGTGAGACTGGTTTTCTTGGGCAGTAATGGTCTTTGCGGCATGTTTGACTTGACCACAGCATTCCTCTGGACCCCAGTTTCCTAACTTTTAAAATAAAAATGTTATGTCCAATAAAATGTGATTTTAGTTCTTTAGATCCATGAAAAATATGGTTTTATTTAAAGCCTTTCGTAGTATTCTGACAAAGTCCCAATCTCTGAAGTATTGGAGTTATTTTAGAGCGTGAGCCGAAGCTGCCGTATGGAAGCTGGCAGGTTTACTGTTGGTGAGTTCACTGGCAGGTTTACTGTTGGTGAGTTCACTGATATTTTGTTCTAAGAATATTACTCATGGTCTTAAAGCACATTCAAACACCCACATAGCGTAGACTGTGATTTATTACAAACGAAGAGTTTAAGGGTAAAGAAGTAGAATACTCTAGTGAGGGGACTTTTGAGCAGGGACTGGAGGGGGCACATTGCATCGTGCCCATAAGTTGTCGGTTTCTTTTATCTGATGCCAATATCACTGTCATTAAAATTGTGATCAACAAAAAAATCCTCATATGTTAACTTAGTGTCCTTTTGTCTAAAACAGAAATTGCACAAGCCTAAATTAGGGGTGACCATAAGCCATATTGACATAAACCCATTAGGATAATAGGCACTAATTCACTGACATTGCTACCAGCAGAAGGCAGTGCCCAAATAATTCAACATGCTGATAACAGGGCAAATTAAGTGAAGGCTGGGGGATGGGTCAGTTGGTAAAATACTTCATAAAGGGGAAATGATCTGAATATACAAGCTCACCAAAGAATACGTGAAAATGCCACACTTGTATTGGGTAGATTTAGAAATCGGAAAGAGAGCTTTGTAATACAGAAACCTTGAAGTCAGAACTTCAACCTGCTGGGAATGTAGCTTACTTAGCATGCACAAACTCCTGGTTTAATGCCTTAAACTACATAAACCAGTTATGGTATTGGGTGGTGGCAGGAGGATTAGAAATCTTAGATACACAGAGAAATTTAAGGCCAGCCTGAAACATACTTACATATACATGTATATACACACATACATATATATATATATATATCACACACACATATATACATATATAATATGTATACTTGTATACATATATATTATATAATTACCTAGAATGGCCTCACACACACACATACACACACTCACACGTGTGTAATGTTATATGGACACATATATACAACAGGATGTGTCCTTGTTGGAGGAAATGTGTCATTGTAGTGGTGGACTTTGAGGACATCCTAGCTGCCTGGAAGTCATTCTTCTCCTAGTGGCCTTCAGATCAGGATGTAGGAGATAGAACTCTCACCTCCTCCAGTGCCATGCCTGCCTGGCTCCTGCCATGCTTGATAATAATGGACTGGACCTCTGAACCTGTAATTTAGCCCAAATCAAGTGTTCTCCTTCATAAGCGTTGCCTTGGTCATGGTGTCTGTTCACAGCAGTAATACCCTAACAAAGGCAGAAGTTGATACCAGGAGTGGGGTATTGCTGTGAGAGACTTGACCATGCTTTTGTTCAGAGGAATGTGAAATTTGGAACTTTTGTGTGGATCTTAGTGGTCATCCTAGTAGGGATATAGAAGACATTGGTGCTGAGGATTACATGAACTGTGGAAGCCTGGCTCTAGAGATTTCAAAGGAAAAGCACTTGTGCTTGTGGCCTAGAGACTGTTCTTATGAAGTTTTGGTGAAGAGTATTTCTGCTTTTTGCCCTTGCCTTGATTTGGATCTTGAATATAGTGGCCATGTAAAGTTTAGGCCCAGGCATGGTAGTACACACCTTTAATCGCAACATTCAGGATACAGAGTCACACAGATCTCTGAGTTCAATATCAATCTACAGACCAAGTTCCAGGACAGCCAATCTTAGGCAGTGAAGGAGTTGGAAAATAGAAAGCTGGCGATAATGTAGTAGAATAAGGGAGCCATGTTCCAGCCCCAGCAAGCCACAGAATTTGGCAGCTTTGACCATGTGCCTCTGGCTTTAGAGACCAGAGGGACTACTGGGACAATTGATGTTGGTTAGCTGGAGCTAAGAAATTATTGGTGATTAAGAAGAAGCAAGCATCACTGAAGTGAAATCTTCTGCGAAGTGTTTTTCTGAGACCACAAAAAAAGCTATGTTCTAGAGGTAACAAAGGTTGTTCCTTTGTTACAGGTATACATGCTGCAGGTATACTTGGTCATGTGTAAGAGTCACCCAGGTGGTACTAGTTTTGACAGCATGAAGAGGTCATTGAAAGTGGCTGAGGCTTAGCACTGTGAGAGACCAGGAAAGGGCATTGGTGAAGGTGCAGCCTCAGTTGCAGTTGATGGCCCAGGACTGAAAGGGTCATATAAAGAAGTTTAGCCTTGGCACCATGAAGAGAGCCTATTGGTGAAGACTAGTTATAGCAGAAGACTCCAGCATATTGGAGAAACGATCCAAACCCTTTGGGGTATCCCAGAAGATCATGCGTGAATCCCAGAAAGTGGAACAATAAACTGTAAATTGAAGTTTTCTTGGAGACCCCAAGATGTTAGAGATGCCAGAGCCATAGAATACCTGCTAAGGAAAGCAGCTAACAGGGAGTGGAATCAGCCCAAAAGAAAGAAATTGTTCCAGTCAACAAAGATGAAGGGAGTTGTAGATCTGAAGAGAACTTTGGCCTCAGACATGGAGATGCTGAAAATTTGGAGTTTGCCAAGCTGGATTTTCATCTTGCTTTGATTCAGTATTTCCTCACATGATGTTTTTGAATGGTAATGTATATCCTGTGATGTTGGAAGTATGTGATTTGCTTTTGCTTTGAAGTTTGGACTTTTAACATTGTTGCAACTGTTATAGACTATGGGACTTTTGAAGATGGACTAGTGTATTTTGCATTATGCTATAGCTAGGTATGGCCCCCATAGACTTCATGTCATATGTTTGAACAAGCCTATGGAGGCCAGTGAGTAAAATGTGGTGGTTTGAATATGGTTGACCCAGGGAGTGGCACTAGGAAGTTTGGTCTTGTTGGAGCAGATGTGACCTTGTTGGAGGAAGTGTGTCACTGTGGGGGGTGGTCTTTGAAACCATCCTCCTAGTTGCCTGGAAGTTAGTCTTCTCCTAGTGGCCTTCAGATTAGGATGTAGAATGTATAACTTTTACCTCCTCCTGCACCATGCCTACCTAGACACTGCCTTGCTCCAGGTTTGATCATAATAGACTGAACCTCTGAACCTGTAAGCCAGCCCCAGTTAAATTTTGTTCTTTATAAGAGTTGCTTTGGTCATGGTATCTGTTCACAGCAGAAAACCACAACTAAGTCAACCTCTCTCTATATAACTGTCTTAGTTAGGGTTTCACTGCTGTGAACAGACACCATGACCAATGCAAGTTTTATAAAAGACAACATTTAATTGGGGCTGGCTTACAGGCTCAGAGGTTCAGTCCATTGTCATCAAGGCAGAAACATGGCAGCATCCAGGCAGATATGGTGCATGGGGAGCTGAGAGTTCTACATCTTCATCTGAAGGCTGCTAGGGGAAGACTGACTTCCAGGCAGCCAGGGTGAGGGTCTTAAGCCCACACCCACAGTGGCATACCTACTCCAACAAGACCACACCTCCTAATAGGGTCACTTCCTGGGCCTGTCATATACAAACCATCACAATAACTTAAAGTTATCACTGATCATATGTCATGCTGACATCATGTGTCTTCTGATAGGACATTACCTAAAGGACAATTCATTGCTATCGTAATCTTCCCCAAAATCTATAACCTGGGCTTTTGCATGCTATAGGAGTCAGTACTGGCTAACTTAAGAAACTTTCCCATTTCCCTGCGACTTTCCATCAACATTCATTTTCTTTATGTAAATTTCAACCAATATGGGTGATTGTGTGGCCCAAGTCACATAGTCTTCCAAGGATATGGTATATGGAGGCTCCTCAGTTTCTCATACATGACTTTGGCATGGAGACCCAGTTGGTGTAAGTGGGAGCAAGGACGGCCATGGAGATTTGCATGGACCAAGCCTAAAAGTGTCCTGTGTAATTCTGCACTCATAATCCATTAGCGACACACTCAAGGGATGCTGGAGAATAGAGTTTAGTAGTGTGAAAAGGGAGAAGAGGCTATGGTTTGATTATCTGCACATATATTGATGGCCAAACAGGACATCAGTTATAGAAAATAGAAACTGCCTGAACTCTAGGCATCAACATAGCAGCAACAACTTAAAATAGGAAGGACCACAGCTGGTCCTTCCTCTCAGTATCTTCTGAGAACATCTCTCACCTCTTGCCTGGTACCCTGTGGTGCCATGTGCTTTGCTCTTTGCATGGGCAAATTGCTGGTGACAAATGCACAGGAATAATGAGCACAAAATAAAGGAAAGCTGCACTTGTGCCAGTAAGCCCCAGCTGTCACGATGCATCTCTAATACCACAAGTACTGATCCTAATTGTGTCTTGGAAATGATCTCTTTAAGCCAAATCAATCCAGAATACATTCAGCATTCACCCCTTCCTGTCTGTACGAGTGTGATGGTTTGTAAATGCTTGGCCTAGGGAGTGGCACTATTAGGAGGTGTGGCCTAGTTGGAGTAGGTGTGTCACTGTGGGCATGGGCCCAATATCCTCATCCTAGCTGCCTGGAAGTCATCAGTATCCTTCTAGCAGCCTCCAGATGAAGATGTAGAACTCTCAGCTCTGCCTGCACCATGCCTGCCTGGATGCTGCCATGCTCCGGCCTTGATGATAATTGACTGTACCTCTGAACCTGTAAGCCAGCCCCAATTAAATGTTCTTTTTAAGAGTCACTTTGGTCATGGTGTCCGTTCACATCAGTAAAACCCTAACTGAGACAATGAGACTCTCTAGTCTGAGCTTGCTGGGATCTTGTCATACCCTGTGTTGTTGAGTCTTTTGTTTGGAATAAAAGAGGTGGAGAAACAGAAAGAAGAGCATGAGTTGATGGCCTGCCATCACTCAAGAGGAGTTCTCTCGTACATAGAAACTAACCTCAAAAACATCAGAACAAAACAAACAAACCAACCAAGAMACATGGAGTTAGCTTTGTGTTGGCAGCTACTCCTAGACATAGGGCCTACCCTGGAGTGTGGCTGATATACCCAGTGACACATTCCATTGGAGAAAATGGATTTTCCCCTTTGCCAGCAGGTATCAGCTGCAAGCAGGTTCTTGGATAGGGCTGGGAATCCCTGTCCACTTTGCCCTCAGTGTTTTGGTTTTTTTGTTTGTTTGTTTTTTGGATTTAGTTTTTTGGAGACAGGGCTTCTCTGTATAGCCCTGGCTGTCCTGGAACTCACTCTGTAGACCAGGCTGGCCTTGAACTCAGAAATCTGCCTGCCTCTGCCTCC
>BDUI01000038.1:350449-361714 GCA_002335545.1 Apodemus speciosus | reverse complement strand
AAAGTCAAGGGACAAATTGGATATTTGTTCTTTTGTCGAGGCAGTCTTAACGTCTCCTTTCCTTGGTGCTTCAGGTCCACGTGGTTATGACCTGCTGCGCTGGAGAAATCGAGGGTACAAGCACACATCTCAGATGTGATACCTGTTCAGGATCCAGCTTAGAAATTGTTCCAAGCCCAAGCCACAGCCTCCGTGAGGATATGTACCATATTTTCTCTGACCCGTATACCAGTAATAAGGAGCAGGGTCCATCCCTTCCCTCTTATAGCCTTCTAGAATCTCTTCGCTATCCCAGGAGCGCATTGAGCCTCCCACAATCTCACTGACTGGGCATCAACACGTCCGCAGATTCAGTAAGTTGAGGATCCTCAGGACAGTGCTGCATACAGAAGGACTTGATCTCCGCAGGGAATCGACACAGCAGGATTGGTTCATTCATGTGTCTGTCATCAGCCTCTCAAGGCGCTCCGGGAATATCGTCTCCAAATTCATAGAACATCCTGTCTTCTTTACATTGTGCTCCTTCAGTCACTCAACAGCATCTGAATAATTCATCCAGCGGAAAGGCCGTTTGGGGGATTTAAAGTTCGGGTTGAAGTCATACACTATGCTTGCCACTGGTGACTTCAAGACTCTGGCCACCACATCACACACTAGGTCCTTTAAGCGGTTCAGGAGGTCCTCGAAGGTCAGGAAAGGACACTCAGCTTCCACAGGAGTGAACTCAGCCGGGTGCCTTTGCGTCCTGGACTGCTGGTTCCTGTAGGACTGGGCTATACAAAAAACATCCCCCAGAGCTGGAAGGCAGGTCTCCAGGTACAACTGTGAGGACTGGGTCAAAAATGCTTCTTCCCCAAAATAGTCAAGTGTGAAGAGTGTGGCCCCACCTTCCACCTGCATCTGCACTAGTGTCAGGGTGGTAACTTTATAGTACCCCCCGCGGAGGAAGTGGTCCCTAATACACCTGATGATCATGGACTGTGCTTTCAGGATGTTCAGGTTGTTGAGCTGGACGTTCACATCGGACTCCTCATCGATCAGATTATCAGCTCCTCCAGCTGGGGCCAGCCCCACCAGTTCCCAGAAGTCACAGCTCAGCTCATGACCTCCCAGAGCCTGTTTGCCCTTTGGAGTTAGGTTTAGTGTTCCAAATACTCCACACTACTCCCAGTGAACGAGACTACTCCACTGTAACACTGACACAAGTCATCTGACAAGACACACTGAGGATAACCCATACCATTTTGCAACACCAAAAATATCAAATTCTTCCCTTGCCTTTGTAACCCGTGGACCCGGCCAATCACCTTCACGCATGCCCTGGCCTCTGTATCCCTCTAACGCACTAATCTTTACACATGCTGGCTCTGGCAGGCTTGGGACATCTTTATATAAACATGAAGAACCTCCAGGTTCTTTTCTCTTCATAAGTTATCTTCTGCCTCTTTCTTCTTCTAAGATCACTCTTCATCTGTTCTCTGTGCCACATCTTTTTAATGCTCTTCATCTGTGACATAGAAATAACACCCCACCTTTCTTTTTCCTTTTGTAAATCCACATAAATAGTGGGAAATGGCTCTTTTCCAACTGTCATCAAAACCTTTAGGCCGGTTTTAAATGGTTTCTCCTCGGTTCCATCCCCTGTTACATCATTTCCTTCTCAGTCAGAGACATAGAGTTCTGCTAGAACCATCTCTGCAGTCCCCCTGATCACCTCTGAGGACATCAACACTGCACCACTGTTGCCTGCTTACCCCAATGGGCACTGAAGGCCTTGACTGAGGCATTGCATCAGATCTGAATACTTTACAATTCTTGGATGATAGTGAGGTTGAGCTCTTTTCCTTCTGATGCAGCTCACCTGCAATTCTTCAGAACTGTGTGTCATTGATTAAACTTCAAAAAAAAAAATGCAGACCAGTTAAGGAAGCCACTCAATACCCAACTGAAACAACCAGGGCATCACTGACTTAGCGATTCCTCAGTACCTTGAGGCTTCTTGCTCTCTCTCCTATGTCCTCGTAGACTTCACAGCCTTGTATTTTAACTCTTGTAATATGTGAGTCACAGAAAATCCCCAGTGATCAGTTTTAAGGCACACACACACACACACACACACACACACACACACACACGTCAGGGAAACAAATGAGACCATACAAGTTTCAAGACATGTCCCAGAAAATTCCATTTGTCTGTGATTACTTTCATACTGTTAGGTTTCATCTTGCCATTCAGATAACTCGATGTATATCCAGGAATTACTTTTCTGCTGTATTCCTTTATATTAGAAAGGAGTTCAGAGTAAAATGCTTGGAACTATCCATTCCTTATATTTGAATAGGAAAGTTTTAATTTTGCTTTGTCCAAAAAAATAAAAAAAGCAACAGTGCTCTCTGTCTGATGCAATGTAGACTCAAAAATGTGCTGCAGTCTGAAACAGAACAGGGTTTATAGCCCAAGTACTTTTTACTGTCCAAGGTCCTGAAACAGCGACATTTTGTTCTACAGCATTAAGTACAGTTTTGAACTTGAGAATGATTTTCCCCATTGGATAGGCACTTGCTGCCACTCCACACACATTATGCCCTTTTATTATTACCTAATGTCAGTACAGTCAAGTGTGACTCATTTGGCTGGGTAAAGCAATTGTATGCATGAGACATTGCTAGATGCCTTAAGAGTTACTTTAAAAAAAAAAAAGAAAGAAAAATAACCAAACAAATAAATGTGACTCTGGTTCTGATTGTGAAACCAAGTAACTTTTAATCAAAAGACATCAAAAGACATCGATCAACATGACTCAAACTGTAGCTGGAAAAGGAAGTGACCATAAATAGAAACCATAAATAGACTATTAGACCAGGCCATTAAGAGTAAAAATAGTGTGACTTTGTACATGCAAAAATCCTATACTTAAACTTTCAAGAAGCTGGAAAGGGGGGCACAATAGGAAAATAAGAGAAGTCAGGGCATAGGACGTATGCTTTTGTGAGAGGAAATGGAGACACTGTAAATACACACAGCTTCTGCTTTGTTTTTCTAAATCTAATTTCATCGAAGGCAAAGATCTGCTACTGCCGTGTATGCAGCAACCGTTCCAGCTGAGCTAGTGGTGGGAAAACCGGTCCAGAGTGAGAAGGCCAGTCTTAGATGAGGCAGTTTTACCGTGTGCTGAATGGTCACTGTGTGTGGCATGAAAATTAGGCTCAGTACTAAGAGAAAGCTAGAAAAGATGGTTCCTTTCATAAAGAAATGCTGTAGACACACAGAACTCAGAATACCAGATTTTTAACCCTTTCATTAATTAGCAAAAGCTTAGGCATTGGGGTATGGAGAGATGGTTCCATGGTTAAGAGGGTTTGCTTCTCTTTCAGAGAACCTGCATTTGGTTCCCAGAACCCACATCAACCACATCAAACCACACACACACACACACACACACACACACACACACACACACACACACACAGAAAAGCTTAGAGAGAAGAAGTGACCTTGCACATTCATGCAGTATGTGTGGTAAGTCTTACTAAAATTTGATTGCTCCCATTCCTATTAGAACACTCTGAAGTCATGGGCAAAAGCAAAAACAAAAAGAGAGAAAACCATAAAGACAAGCACGCTCTTGTTAGAAACTACAGTAGACTAGACAAACAGAACAAGAAAGAACTGACAAAAAGGAATGATGGGTGTGTGCGTAAAATGTCATTTTGTTTATCAGTTTGACAAGATTAAAAACTGTCAATAGGACTGGTGAGGCCCAAAGGGGACTGGTGGTCACATCTAGTGAGAGGGAGACTCACTTGGAATATGGGCAGTACCTTCTCATGGGCTGTAGTACAGACAGAATTCAAAAGAAAAAGGAGCTAGCTGGCTCACTGCCCACCTTCCCCTTTTCTCTAGCTCTTGGTCATTTACAGCTTGCTTTCCCAGTCACGAGCTCCCACCACATTCTGTGCGGGCTCAGCCGGGCAAGAGATCATCACTGGACCCTCTGAAAACACAAACCCAAATCCTTCTTCCTATATTACTTCTGCCAGATATTTGGTGACCGTGGTGACTCGCAGCACACGTTAGCACATGTCACAGCAGACCTGTCTGGCATAATATGGATTTTAAAGAGAGGATACATTTGCCTGAGAGGCTTGAGGGAGACAGTAGTAGGGACCAGCTTGAAGTTGCTAATGGGAGCCAAGTAGGCCATATGCGAGGAGGATTTGGGGGGGATGTTGAGAATGGGGTTATATATGAAGAGCAGTTATGTCATAAGAATTGCTTAATAATACATCTGGAATGAGGGATTTAGATAATTGGACTTTATTATTTTCTGTAGCTTCCTGTGCTTTGGAAAGGGTAATGGCATAGGAGAGATGGGAATTTGGGAAGGTGATTGGAGCATGGGCACTCCGTCCTTACGAATGGGCAAATTTGCTCCTGTGTTGATGGGTTATCTCAGGAGAAACAGTTCCAAAATGAACTCTTTCTGGCTGGCTTGCTATAACTTGCTATGTTGGGCTTTTAAACCATGTTCTGATGCGCAAAAGACCCCCAACCAATGCCAAACAGATGCCAGAGATGCTCTTGACTTTTCTATTGCCCAGAACCATGAGCTAAATAAAGATCTGTATTTTAGAAATTATTCTGTCTCAGGTGTTTTGTAATAGCAACAGAAAACAGACTAAGAGACCAGGAAAGTTTTGAAGGCTCCTATTCCATAATCCCTTCTAATGGTCAAATCTCATGATTCATCCTTCTCACCAGCCAAACACAGAGTTCATCAAGAAATTGCATCTCCCATGGACCAAGGATCTTCTGTGAGTGGTAGAAACATTATGAAGTTCTCTAGTTTTCCATTAGGAAGGAGCAGGGAGTGGATGAATGCATTAACTCCAAATTATGTCCCCTTGAATATAAAATTCAGTAGATGAGGTCTCTGCTGTCAGCTTTTAAAATTCTATTTGCCAGAAAAAAATATACTATCTCCAATGAACTTATATTTCAAATAAAATCTTCTAGCACCAAACTCAGAAAATAATATATGATGCTATCTCCCAGGAGTAGGATAGAGAAAAGCAAAAATCAGCACAAAATCAGCTTCGCGTCTTTCACTAGCTGTCCTGAAAAATCAGCATGTGGCCAGAAGCAGAGTACGAATCCCCACAGCAGTTCAGAATTAAATTTATTATTTCTATCATTCGTGGCTCTAATGCAACAGAGGCATTGTTTTTATATTAGGTTTAAGCTTTTTTTTTTAATCTTGAGAAGGAAAATTGTTATGATGTTGCAGAGTTATGGTATTTTGATGTTTCTCAAATTGAGTGGAATGCAAGTTAGTAAACAAGCTAAAATGTTCAGAGATGACAAACATAAAAATAATATTTTATTCCTTAAGACTAATCTAGAGTTTTGGTCTCCAATGATTAGAATTCATCCTCTATCTCTGCTCACTCCACCCATCTGTTTTGTGCATCGCCTATCAGCACTAGATTGGGGGGAGGGGTGTTTAGTGAGATCTGAGATTCAATCCAAGTTCTAGATCTGCTGCTGTGCTTCCTAGAATCAGCGTGCCCTTCCTGTGCTCCCCCAACCCTTCATCTTCAAGGCGCTTCCATTATCAGAACAGAAGGATAAAGGCACCATGATGTCCACTTTATGAAAGGGTCACTGCTCTCTTTTGGCCTGAAGAGGGCGCAATTCTCTAGTTACTATATAAATGACTGGTAACCTTGTTTAAGAGGCTAGGCTGTTACTGGCCTTGTTGGCATACAGTGACCTTGTTTATACACTAGAAAATTTGACATTTGAGTCTTCCAAGACATTGCTGGAAGCAGCTTCAATCAGGTGAGTTCTGAATCTCTGATTTTTGCTGGGGTGTGTGGACAGTGGGAGCAATTGTTAAAAGACTTTTCACAAACACACTGGACTCTTTCTAACTAAGGGTTATGATCATAACTTGGGAACCCAACTCTGTTGGGCTTTTTTTGAATGTCTCTTTGAAAAATAATAGCCCAGAGTTGGAAAACAAATGAACAAGAATGCCCTTTTGTAAGAGGATGTTACACTTTATACTTAGAAGCAGAGCTTTGATTCCCGATGAAGACGGAGATGTGTCCCACTGGCTATTTTAAGGATCTGAGAGGATCAATATTTCCATACATACCGGTAACATTAGAAGGCTGCTAAAATAAAGCATCAAAATCTAAATACAGGAACACTTTATGGGCTAGAAAGGTCCTTTTCCCAGACTCAATATTATTAACCAACGACTGAATAGGATTACATAATGTAATGTGTGCATATGTGAGGAATGGAGCCCTCCTCCCAAGGCTCAGGCATCATCTCACACGAGGAAGCATTAAGATGATGAGAACCAGAGGCTGTGGATGACCACAAGGAAATGATATTTCCCAGACCCAGTAGGGCAGTAGCACATATGAGCTCACAGTGGTTGTGATAGCATGCCCGAGACTTGCACAAGCTCAGGATAGATAGAAATGCCAGCACTGGGCAGGAAGATGAGCACCAAGTCCCACCCCTAATGGAGGAGGCATTGATAACTGATCCACTCTGAGAGAGGGAGGGTCAAGTGTTCTTCAATGGGTGGCCCCTGGCAGGTAGGCCACGCTCCAGAGGAAGACCACAAAACCAAGAGTATGTGGGCAGCACAGACTGTATGTGACAGGCTTAGAGTAAAGAACAAAAAGACCCAGAGCCGGGTGGGTAGGTGATATTAGTGAAGGTGATGAGCACGTTCCGAATTCATCATATGAGTTTCTCCAAGAACTAATGAAATGTGAAGAGAGGGTCAGGTTTCAACAAGGATGCATAGGTAACTGCAAGTACTCGAAGGTGGTTACAGGACTAGAGAGGCTTCAAGGACACGACAGGGGTGTTCTCAGGTAAGGTTCCCCCATTTAAGATTTACTGTTCAGTATCTTGACTTGTATGTTCTCCTGCTATTAAAACACAGGTACCTCAGGGATCAGAAGAATGTGTGATCTCTAAGTCAGTTCTCTAAGAGAGAGAAAACTTGCCTTTCTCAGGAGATCAATGTAAGCAGACCGTATGTGGTGGTGGGGAGTTGGCGACTAGACCAATACAGCTTCATGTGGTCAGCTGCACATGGGGATAGTAGCCTGCCTTAGAGACTGGTGGATCCTGGACTTCAGTTAGACAGCGCTGGTTTGTTTTCAACTTCCATCTCTGACTAATCATGTTTACTTGGACAAAGCACTCCTTCCTCAGGCTCCGGTGTCATCCTCAATAAACGCCCATCAGACTTTTAAATGTGACTGTGCCAATAATTGTACTCATGCTCCAGGACTGTTATGAGAAATAAATGAAGCGTTCTGTAAAAGTGGTAGTCACATGCCTGGCAGAGAACCAGCAGAAACTATGGAATAAATACGAGTACTTTTCAACTGTAAATTTCCGTGTATTTTGCAAAACAATTTCATATCAATTGCTGCTTTATAATAATCTTGTTGCTAGATGTAGCCACAATATCTATTATCTCGTTTTATATGTGGAGGAATGGACTAAGTTTCAGGATTTAGTTGGTTGTATTCCTGACTGTGAAAGGTACTTGTCCAAAGTGTGTATAAGGTGACAAAATACTTCACTGTTAACTGCTGATCACTATTTTATAAGGAGTTCGGTAAGAAATAGAGACATTTCCGTTTTCATTTCTGGGACTTAGAGTGAAAAATGTGTTTTTCAGAAAGGCTCACTGGGGGATAGGCTAGGGAGATCACTCAGTTGGTAAAGAGCACAAGAGCCCAAACCCAATCCCCAGAATTCATGTTAAAAAGCACCCCAATCCCACTCATCAACCCATCCCTCTGTCCCGGCAACCTCTCTCCTCTCTCACTATATATGCAAAGCGAAACATCTCATCATAAAACCGGCACATATCATGGTGTATCCTGCAGCACACCATTTTGGCCAAATAGCTTTACTTGCAAATGTTCGTTGCAGTGAGTCATTGGTCCAGTTTGAGGCCTCTGGCTTCTGCTACACCATCAATACTGGATCCTCACGGAGACTCGTCGTCATGAGTATCATGCAGCTTTGGATCTGTAGGACTGGCCCCTTCATATGCTCCGACAGTTCACAGATGGAGTCGTTGTTGGAGTGGCCAACTCAAAGCCTGGGTGGTAGCTGAGTTGTTCAGCTCAACTGCCTCTCTAGTGCTCACCCCAGCAGGGCCAGCTCTCCCACACCGTCCAGGCTGGGGCACGGGGGTATCTCTTTTGGCCCATGCCACTGCACAGCTGAGGAGACGCAGGGCCAGCTCTCCCATGGAAAAGCCACTTAATGCAGAGTTGCAAAGCCAGACCTGGTGCCCAGGCTTGTAATCCTAGCTTTCTGAGAGGATGGCTTAAACGATTGGGAGTTCAAGCATCCTTGGGTTACAGATTGAGTTCTAGGAAAGCCTTCATTTTGGGTGAGGCCTTTAAGAAGTAAAACTAAGGGTTGGAGAATATAGTTCAGGGGCTGAGTGCTTGCCTATCATAACGCAAGGGCCTAGGTTTGAGACCCAGCGCTGCCTAAAGAGTTTAGAAATTTCTTCACTACATATATTGAAAGCCTTGAGTGACATGTTGGGAATGTTAAGTAACACCTATAAATATAGGTGGAAACTGAACTGTGAGGCTTCTTTCCCCAATCAGCAAGCATTTTGAGACTCAATAGCAGAAGAACATTACTTTGTCCCAGTAGTTTTTAACCAAACAAGTATTAGCTTTAAAAGCAGCAAAAATGAGAAAAATGTTTCTCATTTTTTTCCCCATCTGGAGCAGTGGTTCTCAACCCCCCTAACACTGTGACCCTATAATAGAATGCCTCATGTTGTGCCGACCCCCAACTGTAAAATAATCTCATCACTACTTCATAATCATAATTTTGAATCATAATATAAATGTCTGATATGAAAGGTATCTGATTTGTGACTCCCCAAAAGGTCAAGGTCCACAGGTTGAGGACTGCTGCACTGGGGGCAGAGGCTATATACCACTTGCTACTGGGGAGATTTTATTTCTACTTGTCAGACTGTATCATTGGCTTACAGGAAAAGCATCTGCTTGCACTCCTACAGAGTTCCTCTAAAGGCTTTCCAATTCTGCTGAGCTGAAAGACCCTGGTAATAAGTTTCCCCCTATATAAATAAGTATTGAAAGCATGCATGCTTCAAGTTTTAGTTCAAATGAAAACCCTTTTTAGGTTGGCATGAAAACTCTTATTTTTTTAATCTAATAAATGTCAGCTGTGCCTGCCATCTTGGTGTGCATTTGTGAAAACACTCATTGAAACTCTGCCTTTGGAGGGAATAAGAAATGAAGAGGAGGAGGACAGTAGCTGGGAGAGCAGAGATACCAAGTTCTTAGAAAGCACTAAGTCACTTTAATTGCTCAGTGGTCTGGAAATATATCTTTCTCCCACACAGTGTGGCCTTTAACCTTAGCAGAAGGAAAATTGAATTTTATTTTTGTTTTTTATTTTTGGGGTGCTCTTTATAAAAACATCAATGTTGAGGTAGGAGAGGTGGCTCAGTGGTTAAGAAGTACTCGTTGCTTTTGCAAAGGACCTAGATTCAGTTCCCAGCACCTGCATGGCTCACAACCGCTGTACCATTCCAGCTCCAGGGGATATGATGTTCTCTGTGGCACCGAACATATGAAGCGCACAAACAGATGAAGGAAAACACCCATATTCATACAATAAAAATAACTAAGCCTTTATGCTGGGTATCCTGGCTCATGTCTGTAACCTCAGTATTTAGTAGGTTGAAGCAGGGGGAGTGCCATGGGTTTGAGGCCAGCCTGGGCTCCATAGCGAATATCAGACAACTCTGGACTACCAAATAAGATCCTTTTCCAAAAAACAAACAAACAAACAAACAAACAAACCAACCAACCAACCACAACAACAAAAACCTCAAGCAGAAACCAACAAGCAAAAGCAAAAAGACACAACAACAACACAGCAAACCTTAAAAACCATCAATACTACAGAAGGAAATGATTCTAGAATATGGTCATATGGAATTAGCTTTCCTTCACTGCAGACTCCACGTCCAATGATTGAACCGACCTTTGAGAAAGCGTGTCTGTACGGCGCAGCGTATGCACACTCCTCCTTGCCGTCACTCCTCAAACGACACAGCCTAGCTACTATTCAGACACTGCATTGGGTTTGTAAGAAATCTAGAGATGGTTTAAAGCAGAAGAGAGAGGGGCTGGAGAGATGACTTACTTATGAAGAGCACTCGCTGTTATTTCAGAGGACCTACGTTTGGTACTCATCACTCACGTTGGGCAGCTCATAAACGCCCGAAACTCCACTTTTACTGGACCCAAAGGCTTCTTTTGGCATCTTAGGACACGAACATTCACATGTCCTAAATGCACACAGACACATGTACACATTAAAAACGGTAAAAATCAATCTTAAAAAAGATAAAGTAGGGGAGAGGATGCAAAGGCTCTTGACACTTTGCATGAGCTTTGAACACTCTTGGAGTTTGGGATCCATGGCGGTCCTGGAACCAGTTCCCCAGGGGATATCGAAGAACACCCTAGGTAGGCATGGCAACCAGATGCAGCCACTGACTACATCCTGGTCTTCTCGGTCCACTTGAGGCACTACAACAAAGTACTTTACTTTGGATGATTTTCAAATAGGAATTATTTCTCCAGTTCTACAGGCTGAAGAGTGCAAGGCCAAGGTGCCAGCAAGTGTGATAGTTGGTAGCATTTGTCTCTCCTTCCAGGGCGGCACCTTCCTGCTGCACGCTCACGTGGCTCACGGTAAGAAGGGCCTTCCTGGCACCTGCAAGCACTGCAGAAAGGATCTAACCCTACTTATGAGCGTGGAGTTCTCCCACGTTCATCACCCTGCATACCTCACTTCTTCATAACATTACACTAGGGATTATGTTTTAACACTTTTTGGAATGGGACCTCGTTTGAGATGAAGTGTCTGCATCACAAAACATGCTAGCTGGCTCGAGAGCTTCAGGGAGTTTCCTATCTTAACTTCTTGTCTCAAAGTAAGAGCTGGGATTACAGCTGTGTGCTACCGGCTTTGGCTTTGTGTGGGGTCTGTGGACCAGAACTTGGATCCTTGGGCCTATGTTTCATCCACTGAGCCCCCTTCCAGGTCCCACAGCAATTTTTTAAAACCAAAGAACCATAATCTTTGATAATTTCCTCTCCTCTCCTCTCCTCTCCTCTCCTCTCCTCTCCTCTCCTCTCCTCTCCT
>BDUI01000038.1:317946-346550 GCA_002335545.1 Apodemus speciosus | reverse complement strand
TGTGTGTGTATGTGTGTGTATGTGGTGTGTGTGTAGTGTGTGTGTATGTGGTGTGTGTGAGGTGTGTGTGTGTGGTTGACCCAGGCCTCCCACGAACCTCAAAGGTGTCTTGAATGCCAAGCCAGTGTGGGATTTTAGGACTACAGCTGGCAAACTTGGGAATAGGATAGTTGTCACTTTTTCTTCCCTAAATTAAGGCAGTAACAAGCAGTCTGACCTCCTGGCACTAGTTCTTTGAAGGACAGATCCATGTCAGTCTTACCCTTTGCCAGGTGGCCAGCCCTGGCTTAGTGCTGGCACACAGAAGAACTTTGGCACGTAGATGCTGATGAATAAGAGATTTTAGTGATTTTACTTACAGACAAGGGGGACTGAGATGAACTTCCTATCCAACACCACAGTGTGCTAATCAAACCTTCCTTTAGCAAACATTACACTTCCTTTAGCATACATTATTATTATTATTGCTGTTGTTGTTGTTGAATTATTTTGAGCATCTGTTATGTGCCAGTCTCTGTTGCTAGGCACCCCAGGGAACTTATAAGCAGAATTCATATGGGTACTTGGGTGACTCTTTCAAGAGCACCAGAACACAGCCTTTTCTGGCCTTTTCTGATCATAAACCCACCTAGAGATTCCAGGACGGGGAGGGTGGGGGTGGGACATCTCCCTAACTCTGGGAATACAGCTGAGGTCTTCCTGCACCCACCATTGGCTGATTCTCAAGGGCTCTCCGGGCCACCTTCTTAGCTTCTCAAAGTAGAATCGCCAAGCCTTAGCAACTCCACTTTCCTCCTGGGCCTCGGAGTCTCTCCCCAGCCCATCTCCCTAGCCTCCAAGCACGAGCCCCAGACCGTCTACAGGTAGCTGGGGAAGAGACCAAGCTGTGCCTGGGGAACTAGGCACGGTGAGATCGCAGCCAACGCCAAGCGGTCCCAGAACAAAAGGCTCATGGCTGGTATTAGCTTCCTTCACTCCGGAGCGCAGTGGAGACCTAGGTTCGGGACTCAGGCGAGAGGACCACGCTGGGAAGCAGAGAGTGGAGTACCAAAAATGAAGTGACAAAAGAGAAAGATCAGGCACCCGGGGTGGGAGCGGTGAAAGGAGGTCACCCCCCCAGGCCGAGGTCTGCGGTGGGGCCGCGGCAGGCAGGCCCTTTCCTCCGCCTCCTGCAGAGCCTTCCAGGCAGCCAAGCGTGTCTCCGGCTGCAACTCCAGCGAGCACGCTGCGGCCGCGCCAGTAAGTAGCAGCCGCGCCCTCAGCTCGCTGTCTCTGCGCAGCCCCGGGGAGGACAGGTCCGCCACCGCCCAGCGATGAGACCCGGTGTCCGGGATCCAGGCGCGCCGGGCGTTCTCCCGCAGTGGCGCGGCACCTGCAGCGCGCCACTGGGAGGGTCGCCTTAGCCGCGAGCTCCCCGGGGCGCCGCGCCACCCTTCTGTCCAATGGCTTTCCGCGGGTGGAGAGTGGGGGGCGTCGCCCGGGGGCGCGGAGCCGCGGCTGGGGAGGGGCGAGTGCTCCGTGCTCAGCCGAGCGAGGCTGACGTGTCCGCTCGAGCGCGCGGCCGGTTGTGTGCGCGCCTGTGTGTGTGTGTGCGTGTGTATGTCTGTGTGTGTATGTGTGTATGTGTGTGTGTGTGGATGCGAGAGAGGGGGTACGAACACGCCTTTGGGGACCCGAGGGACGCTGCGGTGGGCTTCTCTCTGGCCTCCGCCCGGCGGCAGCTCAGCCTCGCATCTGCCTACCGCGCTTTTTTTTTTTTTTTTTTTTTTTTTTTTTTTTTTTTTTTACAGAAGCAGTCCGCTCTTTCATCCTCTCGGAACCACCCTCAGCATCCGATCTTACTTTTTCTTTCACCCACAAGGGCAGCAGCTGGCCACCCCCTTAACCGGTGCAAACACCCAACCAAGCCAGTGCTCGGTGCTTTCCTCAGCTAGTATTTTTCCCGCTTGTCTTTCTCTGGGGCTCCCCACGAGCCACTTCAATGCTCTCCCATCCTCACAAATTGTTCCGTTGGTCTGTTTAACCGACGAGTTGTAAATCTTGAAGACTTTTATTATTATTATTATTATTATTATTATTATTATTATTATTATTATTATTTTGATTCTTTTCATTTCATCCCCCTGCGGGCAACGGAGCAATGAAATTTCCAATCGAGACGCCAAGAAAGCAGGTGAACTGGGATCCTAAAGGTTGGTATTGCCTACTTTGGGCTACCCTGGCTCTCTTCCACCGGCGGGTGCCTCACTGGCAGGAGTGGATGGGGCTTGCTCCCGGCAGCATGCGTCCTGAGGCTGGGAAATGCGCCTGACAACTGCAGCGTGGGTGGAAGGAGGGCGGAGGCAGCGTGGGTTCGGAACCCAGATCGCGCCTGTCAAGATCACATAATCGTTGTCCCTCTAGGATGGTTTCACAATCTATTTAAAGATACACCAAGCTGCTGTTTGTTTTGAAATTGTACCAAGTGTTGGTATTTGCTTTTTTGACTTTGTGAGTGTGCATGTACGTGTGCCTGTGTGTGTGTGTGTCCTTTGTTTCTAGTGATCTTTGTCTCTCTGGCAGATGGGTGGGGTGCCTCTCACTGGACCTGGAGCTGCGCCTCATGGCCCGCGTGTCCTCAGAGGGACAGGTTTCTTGGCAGCATGTGAGGCTGAGATCTGCAGCAGCTGTCCCTGGGGTGGCACTTCTCTCATAGGGCATGTAGCATAATGGAGCCCAAGGGACCTCCAGAGTCTTTGCTCTGTCTTATTACTAATCCTGCCGGCTAGTTTGGCTCAGGTTGTAGAAGGGTGTGGGGGAGTGGCTTTCCTCGACAAGGGTGGGTCTGGGAAGGGCTCACAGAGTACAGTGTGCCCATGCACACAATGGTGTGGTATACTTTTAGGAATGAGGGCTCAGTTTCCCTTCCTGTAAAAGGGATTAAGGCAGGTTGTGTGGGTGCACCACACTTCTGGCCTTGGCCACTGCCCCTGATGTTAATGTACAGATGTTATGGCTCTTATTAAATAGTTCTTTACAACAGAACAAGTTGTAACGGTGTCCAGTTACCTCTAAGCTCATATACAGGGTGAATTAGGGTAGGCAGTGCTTGAGTGGGTCTTGGAGTTAAAATTGTGTGTGTGTGTTTAAATTTCTTCTYTTAAAGAACATAATTTTATTTAGTCTTTGACAGTTTTATACAATATATCTTGATCATATCTAATTCCTACTCAGCTCAGTTCCTCCCTTTCAATTTCTTTATGACTTCATTCCTTCTCTTCCCCAGACTAGATCCATCCAGGGAGGCAAGTTATCTGTGAAGTCAATGTCTTATGAATTGACTGACTGAAGAGTGAATGAAGAGCTATTGCCCTCCAGTTTGCAAACACCTTCAGTGCAATCTCAGTCTTCCGTTTGCTCTCCAAATTTCTGGAAATAAGAAGCCTCATGGTTTGGCTTTTATTTTTAATCATTGCAGGATTTATTTGTTCAATACCTGCTTCACACCAGGCACAGTCCGAGACCTGGAAATATAGTCAGAAGAGGACAGACAAAATATGTGTCTTCTTGGAGTTTACAGCATAGGTTGTCGGGTCAAAATTAGTCACTGCAGGGAGGTGTTAGGAATTCAAAGTGTAGCATGCTCTGTGTGCACCACGAGGTTTTAAGAAAGTCTGACAGAAAACCTTGAAGCTGGGTGTGGTGGCTCCTGCCAGTATTGCCAGCAACTGGGAGCCTGAGGCAGGATTTCCATTAGTTTGAGTTTAATTAACATGGGGGCTACCTAGTGTGTTCCAAGTCAACTTGGGCTTCTCCCCTGTCTGAAACAATACAAGCAGATTGGCAAAGGCCAGAGGAAAGGCTGGCAGGAGGAAATGACACCTCTGTTGTACTGGCACATGGAGTGGGAGTTCCCTGGCCAGTGAGAAGGGGCTCTCTGCCTTCCTTAGAGGGAACCGCAGAGCAGAAGTTCACAGAGCAGAAGGAACATGTGCATCTGAGGAGCTGAAAACACTGTTCCAAGCCTAGAGGAGAGAGAAAGTAAGGAATTCTTGCTGCGAGGCGTGGCTGGGGAATCTCCAAAGCCCTGGAGTTGGTTGTGATAAGAGTTAGGTTTGGGATTGAGGAAGAGTGGTCTTTATTTTAAGCCTTGAAGAGTTTCAAGGTGGAATCACATGTTGTGACCTGAGCTAAGTTTCTGAACCATTGGCATATGATGATTGCAATTCTAGGGACCAGATGCAACAGGGCACTCGCCTAGGCAGTAGTGTCGGGGCTGGAGAGATGACACCCAGAGAGAAGCTTTGGACTTGAAACCATCAGAATTTGTGAAAGAGACACCCAGGTGGAACTTCCGAGGACCAGGACGCAGCTGGGGCAGGTCTGGTGTGGAGAAGTGGGGGCACTCTAGGGTGAGATGTCCCCAGGGGGCAGCAGTTGATAAGGAATGGGGTAGGTAGCTTTTGGAATTCTGCTAGGAACATCAAGGGACTGTGTTCCTGATGCTGGCTTTGAAAACTTATTTCTGAAACATCTTCTTGCGTCTCCGTGACAGGCGGGTCTCAAGAACTTTCTGTGCTTCACAGGCTGATACAGAGAAGAGCGTCCTAGCAGTGTCTACAGTTAGAATCACAGGCGCTAACAATAAACAGCACAATAAAAAGAACAGCCTTTCACCAGCCAGCCCAGGTGCTTCAGGGCCATTACTCCCATCGCTTATGCTCACAATTCTTATTTTTAAATAAAAAAGATTAGCATATGAGGAATGTGTTTCACAATGACATCTTCATCCTTATGTGTCATTACACTTTACTTGTCTTTGTATTATCCATCCCAACTCCCCACCCCACTCCTCCTCCCTCTCACTGGTCCCCTTCTGGTGTGCTTTCATTATTTTATTATTTTCATTATTTAAAACATTCTTCACTTAGGTTTTTTTTTTTTTTCTGAGACAGGGTTTCTCTGTGTAGCCCTGACTGTCCTGGAACTCACTCTGTAGATCAGGCTGGCCTTGAACTCAGAAATCCTCCTGCCTCTGCCTCCCAGAGTGCTGGGATTACAGGTGTGAGCCACCACTGCCCAGCTTTACTTAGTTTTATGTGTATGGGTGTTTTGCCTGTGTACCACATGCAGGAAGTGTTTATGAAGGCCAGAGTAGGCATCAGATCACCCTTGGAACGGAGTTACAGATGCTTACCCGGTTGCCTGCCGTATGGGTGCCGGGAATTGAACTCCGGTCCTCCGGAAGAAGAGTCAGTCTTCAGACTTGGTTTTCATAGTTCTTATTTGACACTGTGTTACTGTCCTATTTGGCTGTTGCTGTTGCCAGGACACCACGAAACTGCTTTTCCTGTTGTGATCTGGCTTACACCTTTTATTTCTGAAGGTGCAGGTGACTAGTGTCTGGCCATGGGCGTGTCTTAGAATTATGTGCCAGATACCAGTCGAATGCTTCTCAGATATTAGTTTCTTTAATGTCAACAAGCAGTTTAGGAGGAAAGTATTGTCCTACTTTTAAAAATGAGGGAACTGTGGAACAGAAAGGCCAAGCAACTTGCTCAGAGTTGCACAGCTAGTAGGTAGCGGGACTGGACTAAAATCTGGACTCTCAATCATTCTTCTAGCATGTGTCTAATAGAATATTGGGACAGCTGACTCTTGCCTGATGAGTCTTTCAGTGCTCAAGGACTATCAAAACATATTGGAAGGAGGTAAAAGAGAAGGAAGCGAGTGAAGAGAAAGAAGACTTGGCAGAGGAGGGGCAGTCATGCCAAGTCACTAGAATCATTTAGTGGCATTCTTCTGCCTACTCCAGATTTGTTTGCTGCTACAGCATGTTAAAGGCTTTTAAACCCCAGAAACATCAATGCAGAATGTTCTCATGGCTTGAAGCAAGTGAATCAGTCTAGTGGAGAAAACTCAAGACTTGGAGTTTGGAAAGAATTAGGTTCTGGAGTCAGCTGTATCATTTACTAGCTGTGTGACTATACATATATATATATATGTATATATATATATATTTTTTTTTAATTGGATATATTCTTTATTTACATTTCATTTCCCTTTTCCTGGTTTCTCCACCCCCCAATGTCCCATATGTCTTTTTCCCTCCCCCTGTTCCCGTATTCACCCCTTCTCACTTCCCTGTTTTGGTACTCCCCTACACTGCTGCATTGGGCCTTTCCAGAACCTGGGTCCACTCTTTCCTTCTTGGCGGACAGCATTTGGTAGGTGGATTGTGCCTTTGATGTTCCAAGATTCTAGGCTAATATTCACTTATCAATGAGTGCATGCCTTGGGTGTTCTTTTGAGACTGGGTTACTTCACTCAGTATAATGCTCTCCATCTCCATCCATTTGTCTAAGAATTTCATGAATTCATTGTTTCTAATGGCTGAATAGTACTCCATTGTGTATATACACCACTAAGCTCTGGGCCTTACTTTCTTCCCATTTAGAAAGCTGTCGTGGATACGACCTCTGTGTACCTGTGGACTCTTTTTGTACCCCTCTGTCTTCTGCTTCATCCCACCCTCATTCTGATCTTTGGGTCCTTGAAGCAGTGGATTGTCTTTCTCCTCTTGCTCCTCTCCTCCTTTTCTGTGAAGGAATCATGTTGCTTTTTGTCACAGAGCTTCTGCATTTATACTTTGAGCTGCTGGTGATGAAAATTCACACACCTGGTTCCTTTCTGCCATGCTACCTCCTTTGAAAGGGCTTTCTTGCCCTTTTGGGGGAATTCAGTTCCCCGTCTCTGTCAGGTTCTAGAACGTGCCATCTGTTGAGGGCTCCTCCTGGCAGCTGCAGTCTGGAACATTGTACTTACACATCACGTCGGATGCCAAACTCCTTCACTAGCGTGTGAGTTTCAGGAGCAGGCACGTCCTCATCTTGTTCAACGTCACACTCCCGTGCCAGAGAAAGTGCCTGGCAAACCTTAGTCACTTATAAACCCATCGCTTACTGATGAACTGGATGGGTGGACATGTGGATGGATGGATGGACAGACGGACGGATAGACAGATGGCGGTATAGAGACAGGAAGGGAGATAGGGAAGGATTAGCAAGGGAGGGGAGCTAGGTGGGGGGAGAGCCAGATCTGTTGATGTTTGGATGATGGATGAGTAAACAGGAGAATGGAGGAACTAGAGGGTATCCAAGTCTCTGGTAGCACGAAAGTCTAGACTTCAAAGTTACAAACTACAAAGCACAAATAAAGCCAGAAGAAGAAGGCTGTCCTCCGTAGCATGGCGCCAGAGCACACATCCATCTTCCCATTTCCTCTTCTCAGTCTCATTTCCTTCCTTCCCAGTTCTCAAGCCTGGAGCCTGCAGCTTTCCTTTCGCTCCTTCTCCAGGAACTGAAAGGCTGTGTGAGCATGAGGTAGTGATGCCAGATGGGTGTATCTAGCCAGACAAAGATCTGGTCAGTGTTTGGCTAATAATGGATCTGTGGTTATTTTCAGGCACTTTAATACACTTAAGAAATAAACAAAACCTCTGAACGGGAGCTGGGTTTTTTAAAAAGCTGCACTTTCAGTGGAGAGTTCCAGAAAATCCTTCACCTTTTGTGTAGTGCTTTTCAGTTTACAGAACACTTTTTACAAATGATGCCATTTATTCTTCGAGCAACTATTTTTGCAGTTATTGAGAGTTTTCGTCTTGCTGTCGGGAAAGCCAGGATGTTGAAAAAGAAGAAGCAACTTCTTTGGGACCCTCAGACTTCAAATAGGTAGTGAACAGAGGCTGACCCAGGTTGTTGACTGCCTCTATCCAGGGTACCTTCAGTCCCACCTCCTTCCCTTCCACGGTTTATCAATTCCAAGATCACCCCCCTCTTCCTACCTGGCAATACACTCACAAGTCTACCTGGGAGAGAGGAGGGGGCCAGTAGGTCTCCAGCTGCGGGCTGTTTCAGCAACATGCATCCTCATAGGCTACATACATGTTACAGCATGGATTAGCATGTAGAAGGGGGAGCCCACCTTCCATCCTGGCACAAGGGCGATAGCAGTCTTTGGTGAAGTGGAGTTGTGACAGGTTGGTGGGGCCCTGTGAGTGCTGTCCTCATTAGAGTGTTTCCAAACATGCATTTGCACAGTTTAGGTTCTCTGGAAAGGAAATCATCTATTTCTGATTTAATACCCAACTTTCAGAAGACCGGCATTCCAATCGCAATTAATAATGAGCCCAAATCACCATAATTAGCCGAGAAAGTACAGCAGGATGATGTTCCAGAGAGTTTTCCGGGCTGAGGATTGGTTTGAGCTTCCTTTACAGCACAGTTGGTTCTTCCTTTGCAGAATGAAGACAGGGCATGCGGACCCTTGCCGTTCATCCCATTTCTGTCACCACCACGCTTCGGCTTTGGCTAAAGTCAGGCGTATTTAAGAAGCACAGTGCTGTTTTGCCTCCAACTGGGAAACTTCAGTACTAGATGAGATATGCTGTGAAGGTTGCTACAGGCACAATGAGCTAGTGAATTGCTTTTTATTTTTAGTCTATGGGAATCTCTCTTTCTCTCTCTCTCTCTCTCTCTCTCTCTCTCTCTCTCTCTGTCTCTCTCTCTCACACACACATGCACATATACATGCTCAGGCAACACATGTATGCACACACTCACACAGAATAATAAATGATAAAAAAGCAGAAAGAAGCCATTTGACCACAGTTTAGTTCCTTGGTGAAAGCAAAAAGGTGAACAAAAATGATGGTCTCTTCTCAGTTTTTAAGAGGGGTCCATAGTGGGTGATAACACTGAGTCAGATCTCCTTAGGGTTCCCTCTGAAGGCTTTGTTATGGAGCCTAAAGGCGGTGTCTGGAGTGAGGTCACTATGCTGATTTACACCCACATGGCTCATTTCTGTCTTTAAGAACCATCCTCTTCTGGACTTTGGTCCTTTGGGTCCTTCCCAGCAGCTTAGCATCGATGACGAGACTTATCACTGTCACCCAGAATGGGGGAAAACCGAGACCTCATGTTCACGGAATGTCTCTGTGGCTTATGGATGAAATTTGAGATTTCTGTCTTGTTCCTCCTAGTGTCTGGGACTGAGTGCCATAGAATGGTTATAAAGCCTGACTTTCTTATCCTCTACATGAGGTTGGAGAACGGGCAAGGACCACAGCCACTGGCCGAAGAAGGAGTGACCACGAAGGACTCTTTCTTTGCCATCAAAACCCTAGAGAGGTAGGGAGGAGTGGGCAATAAAGATTGTTGAGAGTAGAATTATCAGCCAGATAGGACTTCAGGGAGTTCTGGGTATAGGTTTGGCCTTACTGCTTCCCTCTAAGTAAACAGAGTTTGTTACTACCATTCACAAGCAGCCATCATGGAGAAGATCTCCTCCCTGTCTCTCTCCTTCCTTCCTTCTTCCTTCCTTTGTCCTTAGCTAGTTCTCAAAGAGTTCTGATCTCAGTGGCTATTGCCTCTGTAAAATATTCTCACTTCCCTACCTACCCAGGGACCCAAGATAGGGAGTTATAGCTGTGAAACAGATAGTAGAAGAAACAGTGATGCAGTTTCCAGATGTGTTTCAGTCTACAGTGGACTTTGTAGACAGATCTGAAGTGCCAGTCCTTGTAATTATGGGACAGGAGCCAGAAACAAGTTTGCTGCATAGAAAATGAGTATATTATAGAGGTTATTAGACTAGAGGTCTCCTGAATTACAACCAAACAGTCTACAGGATAGAGATAGGTATTGTAATTTAACCTGTGTATGTTGTGCATGTGTGATTGTGTATTCATGTGTGTGCATGTATGGAGGTTAAGGGGTGACATCTGGTGTCTTCCTTAATCACTTGCTATCTTATTTATTTATTTATTTATTTATTTATTTATTTATTTATTTATTTACAAACAGAGCCGCTCAATAAATGGAAGTCATTTGGCCCAGACTGGCTGGGCAGGAGCTTCAGGAATCTTCATAGTCTCAGTGCCAGGGTTACAGATGTGTGTTGATGCACACAGCTTTTATATGGATGTTGGAGGGAGGGTCTGAATTCAGCACAGTGAGCATTCAACTCACGGAACCCCATAATTTTCCCATCTTAGTGCAACCTGAGCCTGGCAGACCAAACAGAGATCCTGGATGTCTGTTGTGATATTTGACAATTGCATACTCACCACCTTTGTCGTGGGAGCCAGGAAGTTAGGGGAATATTTAAAGAAATGACGAGAGGAGATTAGAGCTAAAAAGTCCCTACCTATTAGTTTATTGTTGGGTTTTTTTTTTTTTGTTGTTGTTGCTTCAACTTGGAGATGGTTTATTTTTCACCCATTTTAATCGCAAACCAACCTGACTCATATCCTAAAGTCCACTGGTCAAGAATGTTGTTTTAGGATAAAGGCGTTCATTTCTCGCAGCAGAAGTTGAGACCATATAGAAAGGACTCAGTCCTGATCTAGTCTAGTATGCTGAACATGAGAATGGCTTGGGAAGAAAATAAACGTACATTATAATCATTTAACTTAGAGTCGAGGTAAGTGCCTCCCTTTGAATCATGGCAGCAGAGAGTGGGAACATCTAAGTTCTTGGGCTGTCTCTGCTGCTCCTATAGAAAAGGAGAGAATCGAGTTGTTGATCACTGGAGTCCCTCCCTTCTCTGATAGATTACTTTGGTCTTAATTTGAGCTGTATTGCTTAGAAGTAACTGGTTGGGGAAAATTTCCTCATTTTGGCTTGGCCTCTTTAGTTGTAAAATGGAAAAATTATAGCCAGCTACTGCATCCACAGTTTGTTATGCAGATGAGTTGAAACGTCTAGAATTTTTCTAAGCACCTCATAGATGATGGGTGTCCTTTGCTGGTGTGAGAAGCATCTAGAACACCGTTCAGGTTGCTAGGGAGGGTGGTCCATAGTAGAAGCACCCCTATTCAGAGTCTCTTGGCACCCCAATACTCTCAGTCCAGATTTATGAAGTCTAGGCTATTCTAATTTAAAAAAAAAAGGATCAGAGAAAGAACATATAGTTTGTTATCACAATATTTGAGTTTGAGTTATCTTTCTTCTGACTTTCTTGTCTGAATGTCTTAGTCTATTTAGGTTGTTGTATTGATACTAGACCATTGTGTGGACTTGAGAAGGTCACTTACCCTTTTTGAGCCTTAATTTCTTTTCCTGGATAAAACACAGTTCACGATAGCATGTTGTAGCTATTGAGATGATCAATTGAGATAAGTCTAACTATGAGTTATAAACTGGAAAATTATAGCATTTCCTAAAGTGTGTTCTGTGAGATACAAATAATTTTAACAAAGGCTCTGAAGGAAAAAAAAAGAAAATCCAGGTCTGTCTGGGGCTGTATCCCAGAGGTAGAGTACTTGCCTGGCATGACTGAGTTATAAAATTCCTAGAGTTCAAACTCAAACAGTGAAAAACAACACAACACAACACAGAAAAAACTGTAGCCAAAGTACTAAAAACAAAAGCAGTAACAGTATCAGCAGCAGCATCAGTGACAGGTTATTGTGAAATTATTTTGCCGAATGATGCTTGTTCAGTTCATGCTGGAGAGTCCTCATAAAACCTAGTATTTTACCGCATTGCCTGCCATTGAATAACCCCAATATTTGACAGGCCGTGTACGTGTGAGGCCCTGGGTTCCATTCCCACAACTATCAAAAAAGAAAGTATATTGAACTATTTATATGAGAACCCTTAGTGAGTCTCAAAACAGACGGACAAAACCCACAAGAAAACAACCCCCCCCCAAACAAAACAAAACAAAACAAAACAAAACAAAGCAAAGCAAAGCAAAACAAAACAAGCTGCACTCAGTGATCTTGAATAAAACCAGAAAAAGTGGGATGGTTTCTGGTCTGGGCAATCCAAGTGTTGGGGGTTGGGTGTCCATACCAATGACGACACCATCTGAAATGTGTGATTGAGACATGAGTTGTTAGCTCACTAAGATGGCAGGCACAGTGTGCCTGGGGTGACAGGCACCCACAGTGATAAGCTGGTGGAGGAGGACAGTTGGCAATCCCTGTCATTTTTCCAGTAAGTATTCTTTTGACAAACAGTTGCCTATTCCCTGTAATCTTGAATAAATGGTTTCCTGGAAGTGTGCTGCTTCAGAGCTCCTGTGTTTCCCAACACCACACATCTGGTTTATTCTTCACGTGATTTTTATTTTGAGGGAAGCCTGGCTTCTGTGTTCTGCACAGTATGCATATGGAATCTTTGGGTGTCACTATAGACTCGAGCCAGATCAGGAACTGGAGATTGTTGAGGATGTCATTTTCTACACAAAGTGACAAAGACAGGGGCTAAGGAAGGGTGAGAGTGGTTTCTGTGAGGCTGCCTGAAGCCCCAGTTTTATAGTAGAGCCAGCTCTTGTGTTGTCTGTGACCATGGTAACCAAGGGATGAAAGAGTCTCAGGATGCCAGTATGTCACCATAACCCCCTTGCTCCCCCCTCCAGCCTATTATTTTTCCTCTGTTCTTTCAACCTAGAAACTTCCTTTGCTTCCACAGGGTGGATTCTTCCTTGATACTTTAAACATTAAAAGTTTATGTTTATTTATTTATCACGATCATCTATCTGTCTGTCTGTCTGTCTGTCTGTCTGTCTGTCTATCTATCTATCTTTGTCTGTCTGTCTACACATATGGGACACAACATATGGAAGTAGGTTCTTTTCTTTGACTTGTGGGTTTTAGGGATCTAACTCAGAAAGTCAGACTTGGTACTAAGCATCCTTACCCACTGATTCATTTCACTGTCTCATTGGTGCTTGTGTGCGTGCGTGCGTGTGTGTGTGTGTGTGTGTGTGTGTGTGTGTGTGTGTGTGTGTCCATGTGTCAGTGTTTGCACCTCTGTGCAGATGTGCCTCCCAATCCTTTTTTGGTTTGTCTGTTTTTTATTTTGAGATATGGTCTCTCTTTGCACCTAGAGCTCAATGATTGGGCAGATTGGATGGCCTTGAGCACCCTCCCCCCCCCCCCCCCCCCCCCCCCCCCCCCCCCCCCCCCCCGGGATCTACCTGTTGTGACTCCCTGTTCTGGGATCACAGACATGGGACATCACACTGGGTTCATAACTGCGCACTGGTATGTCCATGCTTGGACAGGCCACCCTGCCCACTCGGCCACAGCCTCAGCCCCACCCTGGCACCTAACTTTCTGCCAACTGTACACTTCCAGAGGCCCCACTTCCTTTTCTTCTTTTAATTTTATGTGTATGGGTGTTTTACCTGCATATATGTCTGTGAACCACATGGATGCCTGGTGCCTGTGGAGGCCAGAACAGGACAGATGCCCAGGAACTGCCCTTACAGTCGTCGTCATGAGTTACCATGTGGATGCTGGGAATTGAACCTGCTGGGTTCTAGAAGTCCCGTTTTTCAGCTCCTGGATCCACAGTGGATCTGTTATGACCTAGGCCAGGCCACATATGAGTAATGCATCTGTGTTTCTACCATGAAAAGTTCCATGGGCGGCACACACTGCACATGCAATTACAGCTGTGCTTCCCACAATGTCATTGGACTGGCGACCTGGTTAGGTGCTGTGGGTTTTGGATGTGTTCCCAAGTCAAGGAGGATGGATAAGTTCAAACTCAGGTCTTTTGTCAAGAGATTTTGATATTGACCTGTGGGGGGCGGGGCTGTGGTTTGGTGACATGAATGGTAGCCACATTGTGACCAATGTAGCAGGTTACAGATGGGTTGCTTGTTTATTTCTTTAGGATAACAGGATCTTCGAGAATAGTGTGACACAGAAAGATGATGCTAAAAGTTTATTTCAAAGATTATTTAAACCACTTGTAAACTGCACAATAGATTTAGCCAAATGTTTATGATGGAGAGCCACTGTACCGCTATGATAGTGCTGGGTACCGGACTTGACTGGGACATTTGAGCCTTCTTATAGGACTCACAGAAATCGAAAAACATACAGTCTGGGAGAAAATGTTTTCATGACATCTTTGGTTTATAAGAACCAATTATGCAAAAAGGGGTGTGTGTTGTGGAGCAATGGGTGTTGCATATTCAATTTCTTACTTGAAAGAATCCTTTCTCTGGTTTTGTCACTCAGCCCTTGATTTTATGGTAATTTATGCACACGGAGTGAACAAATCAATAAACGAAAAGCTATGGCGGGTCCATAGTCTCCTAACTTCAAATGATTCTTGGAAGCTTGCAGCTGTCGGTCCAACATAACAGGCCTAATAGAGATTGCCAGCGTCCCCTCCATGCCTGCTGCCCCTTTGTTCCTGGTGTGTCCAGAGGTATTGTGACATTGCTGTATTTTTCCTTTGACTATAATGGGACCCCCTCCCTGCTTGTCCTGTCCCTGTGGCCTCAGCTCAGAAGTCCTCCCCCGAGCCTGAATTAATGAGAGACTATGACACATTGATTCCTTTCTCTGGCAGGGTGCAGTGTGAGAACACAGCTTCCGTAGGAGCACGAATGCTGGCCTCTTAGGCAATAAGTTCTGCATTCAGCCCCAGTTATAAAGAGGGGCAGACCAGACAGCCGCAGGGGGCTGGACTTTAGGAGCTCCCTAAGTCCTCGTCTCGCTGTCCCCTCTTAACAGGCACCGCTGTTTCCCATGGCTGTCAGGACGCCTTTGCCTCTTATGCACCAGTAGTTGCTATTCATCCATCTGGTAATTCTGAATGCTCACTGAGTGAGAAATGGGGCTGGGTACTGAACACAGACACATGGAAAAGTCCTAAGTCTGGGTACCCAGAGAAGTCACAGTAATTACAATGCACTGTGAGAAATCCATCACGAGAGATGTGGATGAAAACCGGGTGTCCAGAATATACCTGCTTTCTGTCCAACTGAGGTAAAGAGTTTCCTCTACCACGGTGTTCTGCCTAAATGCATGAAGACAAGCACATGAATTGAACCCTCTGAGACAATAAGCAGGAAAAAATTATTTGGTGTTATGGGTTATATCTACCATGCTCCCGGCAGGCTCATGTTTTGAGGGCCTTATCTCCAGTTGGTAGTACTATTTTGGAGGCTGTAGAGTTTGAGGATGTGGGCGTGGCTGGTGAGAGTACGTTAGGAGGGGGTGTGCTTTTTTGTTTCTTAATTTCATTTATTTATTTGATGCTTCATTCACATAGATATACTTTGGGAAAGAGGATAATTTTTTTAATTTTTTTTATTGGATATCGTCTTCATTTACATTGCCAATGGTAAAACCTTTCCCGGTATCCCCCCTCCCCTAAGACTCCCAACCCCTCCCCTTCCTCCCTCCCCCTGCCTCCACGTATATGCCCCTCCACCCAACACACTCCCTCCTCCCACCCCCTCTGTTTCCCTTTGTTGGGGCCTCTGTTGAGCCTTTACCTGACCAAGGACCATTCCTCCCACTGATGCCCAACAAGGCCTTCCTCTGCCACATTTTTGGCTGGAACCATGTGTGCCCCTTGGTTGATGGTTCAGTCCTTGCGAGTCTTGGGGCATCTGGGTGGCCGAAATCATTGTTCTTCCCATGGGGCTGCAAACCCCTTCAGCTCCTCTGGACCATCCTCCAGCTCCTCCACTGGGGTGCCCAGTCCAATAGTTGGTTGTTAGCATCTGCCTCTGTATTTGTAAGGCTCTGGCAGGCCCACTCTGGAGACAACCATGGCATGCTCCTTTTGGTATACACTTCTTGTCATCCATAGTAGTGTCAGGGTTTGTTGACTGTTTTTAGGATGAATCCCCAGGTAGGGCACTCTCTGGGTGGCCTTTACTTCAGTCTCTGCTCCACACATTGTCTCCCTTATTGCTCCTGTGGCTATTTTGTTCCCTTTCTTAGAGGAACCGAAGCACCCTCACTTAAGTCCTCCTTCTTCTTGAGCTGGGTGAAATGGCAAGGGGTGTGCTTTTGAAGGTTCTAGCCTGGTTTCTGTTCAGGCTCTGCTCTGTCCCCTGGCTTGCTGTGGTGTGAGGAACTTCTCACACAAACTTTCTTCTCCAAGTGTTTTCCTCCACGATGGGCTTAAATCACTGAAATCACAAGACCCCCTTTCCCTCACATGAGTTCCTTCTGGCAGGTATTTTGATCACGGTGATTCCAAAGTAACCACCTTACCCCTCATGCTGTTTCTAACAGGTGTTTAGCCACAGATTTGAGAAAAAAAGTGATGAATTCTGCAGGTTTCTCATGAAAATAATCCCACTTCTGGATATGGTTGGTATATAGCTGTAGCTTCCAGCTCAGTGTGATCCAACACACGCACACACACACACACACACACACGCACACGCACACACACACACACACACACACACACACACACACACACACACTCTCCAGTGTCCTACATTGACTCTCACCCCTTCAGCACTCTCTGAGTTTTTACATGTCACAGACAGGGTCCTTACTATGCAGCCCAAGCTCACACTGAACTTGCCTCTTTCAACCTCTGGCATTACAGATGTGGACTACCACACATCTGGCTATGGACAGACTTCTGACTGGCATGTTTTTTGTCCCCCTTTGGCTGGAATCGTCTTTGCTGCTCCCATGGAAGGTGGAGAGTACTGGAGAGCTAGAGCATCTGGAGTGACCCTCAAATCACAACTGATGGGATACAGTGAACCAACACCCCAATTCCCTCAGCACTGGGTGGGATAACTCAAGGATGTTTGGTACAGAGCCTCAGTTTCCTAACAGTGATAACTCACTTGATGCTGTATCTTCTATTGGTTTCTTAGCAACCTTCCCATCTGCGGCTCTTTTCTCTAATTACCTAATGTTTTTTTTTTTTTTTCATATCCTAAAAAACTACTGGCATTCAAAATCATATTGTTTTTGGTTTAGCTTCTTGGGGAACTCAGAGGAAGACATGGTGGAGATCTATTATTCTTCGTGTTTCTGTGGACGCATCAGGCACCAGCTTTGATTGTGGAATGAGGAGAGAGGATGAATACAGGACCTCAGGATGCCTAGCTTGTCACTAAGGCAAACAGCTCTCAAGGAGTGTAATCCCAAAACGTCTTCCTTGAGTCCCGATTCTGGCAAATAAGCCACAAAAATGTGGTTAGCCAAGGCTTGATGGGGCTCGTCTGAGCCTCATCAAACCGGTTTGTTTCCATAATTCTCCTTCTTATGAGAGGGAAAAATGAAGTGCAGTTGATTTTCATTATTTACAATAATTGTTATGTTCTACAGAGTTGGTACAAATAGTGAATTAACAAATGAAAACCCTTGCTACTGTGGGAAGCACAGGGCTAGGTTCATGCCAACCTCGGCTCACAGTGTTCTCATCAAGTGATTAGGATGGACCATCATCGTATTGAATTTGTACTGTTGGTTCATTTTGCGTTGACCTCCTGGCTACAGCCTTGTCAATGTGCCTGGGTGAAGCTCATCCAAAACACTAGCTTTTCTCTGAAGTCCCTCACTGTCATCTCTGACATAGAAACACTAGGTGACACTTCCATGTAATGCTTGGAGATTTTAGGCAGTGATATCATAAATAGATTATAAACAACACAATTGCTTAGACTATGAAAGCTGAAGCAAGAAGGCAGAGAAGAGTTTGGCTGATCCCCAGCTGAGGGTACGCCGGGCAACTGGATCCCCCACCTCCCTTGTTTGCCTCACGCCTGCAGATGACCACAAAAGCAGCACAAACATTGACTGTGAGATGATCCAGATAAAATTTTCGGGTAGGAGAATAAATAGAAGTAGAATTTGTGAGTATTAATGAAAGCCAAATGTCTTTCTCATGTTATGACACTGAGACTTGATTCCGGTTTAGTATATTTATAAACATGGGAGCCAGGCTCTATGATTGATAATGATACTGAGATATTAATGAGATTAGTGAGATGGTCCTTGCTATTGAGGGTCCATTCTGGTGGTTCGGAGACATCTACTGACATAAGAATGTGTGTGTGTGTGTGTGTGTGTGTGTGTGTGTGTGTGTGTGTGTATGTGTGTGTGTGTATTCTTACAGAGGAAATGTGAAGGAAGGCATTAAGAATTCTAGTCAGAAAGGACTTGGAGGAAAGCCTCAGGTAGATCTTGAGAAATAGGTTGCATTTCAAGCACTCTATAAATCTTGGAAAAACGTGGTCAAAGCAACCTTGTTTACTATGATTGACTCTGCCAGGCTACCTGCCCTTGTACTCTCCAGTAACACTCATTCTTCAGTGAATCAAGTGTGCCTTTTTAAGATCATCTTTCCTACTTACACTGGGGATCCTTTATTCTTTGGGGCATCCTCTCTTGTCCAGAAACACAGACAGGTCTTTCCCACTCTACACGAATATCCCCATCACTGTATAAACAGGCTTCTGTATCACCTATGGGCTCCTTGACCCTTCCTTTCCTCTAACTATCACTTCATTTCTGGAGAGAGTGGTTTAAGGTTGCCATCTTTACTTACTTCACTTTCTAAGTGGCCCCTGCTTCCCAGGGTCAGCTTTCACAATGAGTACTTCTTCCTCTGAATGGTCTTTTGACTATGATTAAGATACATAGCATTGCCAGGCAGTGGCACAGAGAAACCCCGTCTGAAAGAATAAACAAACAAACAAACAAACAAACAAACAAACAAATGATACTTCATGATGCCAAGACTCTGTTAGAAGTTCCTTATACAATATGGGCACTGGCTGTTAAGAGAGTTAGATTCTCATCAAATAAAGACATTCTAAGATTTGGTTCTGCTACTTTCTAATACCATCTAGAATTTTGTTCTTGTTGGCTTGTTTTATTTTCTAGTCTGCTTCCTTACATAATACCAGCACAGGTCCTAGATGGCAGTACAAAGGCGCAGGAGGTCCTGAAGCCATTTTACTTTAAAGACAGAAGAAAATGAGGACATGAAGGGGGGTCTCCCTAACCCTCCCTCCTTAGACATTTCCTTTCTTTCCTCCTTTATTCCCCATCCTTTCCCTTTTTCTTCTACTTCTCTTCCTCCTTTACTTCTCCTTCCCTCTGGTCTTAGTCACTTTTCTATTTCTGTGAAGAGACACCATGACCAAGGCATTTAAAAGAAAGCATTTAATTGGAAGCTTACTTTATAATTCCAGAGAGTTAGTTTATTATCATCATGGTAGAGAGCATGGTGGAAGGCAGGTATGATGCTAGAAATGTAGCTGAGAACTATCCTGATCTGTAAGGAGAGACAGTGAGAGAGATAGAGATAGAGATAGAGACAGAGACAGAGACAGAGAGAGCACACCAGGGTCTGGCGTGGACTTTTGAAACCTCAGAGCTCACCTCCAATGAAACACTTTCCCCAGCTAGGCCACACCCACTTCAACAAAGTCACTCCTTCCTAATCCTTCTAATCCTTTCAAATAAGGCCACTCCCTAGTGAGTCAACATTCAAATATTTGAGCCTATGGGGCCATTCTTATTCCAACCATCATACCTTCTCATTCCCTTTCTATTCCCCAGTCCTTTTCTCTTCCTTTCTCCTCTCCCCTTTTCTCTTTCCCACTTCTTCCTTTTATTTTCTTGAAAGTCCTTCATAGATTCTTGCACATAATCTCCACCCTACCCCCACCCCATCAGTAGCAAAGGGTAATGTTTCATCCTTCTTATTTCAGAACAGTGAAGACTCACTCCTTGCTTCTCTATGTGGGGCCATCTTTATTGATACATTGCCAACCCTTAAGTAAAACTGTGTGTGGCAGCAGAAAGGGAGAGAAGTGAGAGTAAAAGTCGCAGGCAATAATCTGTCCCATCTTCCTGGATACTAGGAAGCAACTTTGACTTTTAGAAGGACAACTTAGCCTTTTAAAAAAGTACTTCATTCTGGTTTGCAACAGAATGTGTTTTCTTTCACTAGTCTATCTACTCCCTGCTTTCCTAGTGGGAACTTCTCTTTTTCTTTTTTTCTACATGTTTAAGTGCTTAGACTGGAGGTCCTTCTTGTTTGGGTCCGCACATTCTTCTTTCATGACCTCAGCAGCCCTTTAGTGCTGTGCTAATGCTATCATTCTCTAAGTGTGTGTGTGTGTGTGTGTGTGTGTGTGTGTGTGTGTGTGTGTGTGTGCGCGCGCGCGCGCGCGCGCGTGTCTAGTTGCCACCTTGACGTTTTCACTCACATGCCTTCACTGTGAAGACCAACACACAACTGTGGACTTATAATTCCAAACCAGTTCTTCCCCAGACTGCATCATCTCAGCGAATGATACCACCTTATAAAATCTGGTCAGAACACATGAGTCCTTTCTTTCCTGTCTCCCCTCCCTCCCCGACACATTCTGTTCACCACAAGTCTTGTCCAAGAGACCTCTCAACCACACCTAGGATCTTTGCTTCTGTCTGCTTTTCCTTCCCTCCCTTGATCTGTGTGTTCTTTTCGTTGGATGTTGACAGGGCCTTCATATTGGTCTTTTTATGTCTGTTCCGATTCCCTGGTGCTCTGTGGTATACCATTTCAGTTAGGCACTCTCCACTGCTGCTGGTCTACAAAGCCTTGTGTGGTGGCTTTTGTTAATCTGCCTGAAACTTTGTTCTGATCCACCTCTTTCCAGTTTCCTCTAGACTTCTTCCTTCTCTGACTTATTGAGAAGCTTTTCAAAACCTGCATTTCCTCCTTTGATTCTTTTCTATCCAGGCTTTCTCACCTATGGAATCTCAGCTCAAACGTAATACCCCAGAAAGGTTTCTTTAACCAACCCACACTTACCAGCCATCTTCTGCTATAATTCTCTGCATTGGGTCTATGAATCCCTGAAAAAAAACTATTTGGTAATTTAATGGACTGAAACTAATGAAATTACAACACTAAAACCACTAAAAATGATATCTATATGATACCAAGAGAACAGAGACTTTTAAGGAGATGATCACAGCTAACAGCATTTCACGTCCTTGCAAAGGCTGAAGATAATGGTGATGATGATGATGATGATGATGATGATGATGATGATGATGATGATAGATGATTGTGGATATCACAGTGACAACTGATGTATATGCTTACTGTGGATCAGGAACATTGCATACATTGCATAATTCTAACAAGGTTTGCGTTATGGGGAGTATTGTCATGCTCATACTACACTGAGACTTTAGGTAGTTGGTTGTAGTGTTTGGTATGTGGAACTTTCAAGGAATGTTTCCTGTCCCCCAAGACTCTTATAAAGGGTAGTAGAGCTAAGAATCTCTCTAGGTCTGAGCAAACTCAAAGCGTACATGTGTGAACTTGGTCTATATTTGTCCACGTGATGATTAAAACTGCTCTTAGCTGATTAAGAAATGGAAAGATAATATGGGCTAAGTGGTTGACTATTTTCAAAATATGGCAAATAAAATTGGTTTCCAGGCCAGAATCCCTTGACTTTTGTCTTCTCCCTGATTAATGGAAGGTACAATGGAGTTTTAGAAAAGTATTGGGGGGGGGGAGGGAATAAATTTGGGCACGATGGCACATGTCTATAATCTTAGCCCTCAGGGGGCTGAGGCAAGAGGAATGAGAATTTGAGGCCAGCCTGAGCTACAACGTGAGACTTAGTTTAAAAATGGTAAAGAAAAAGTTAAGATTTCAGGTAGAGTTATTTTCTCATTGTAACAACCTGAAGTTGTATTCTTACCATTGTGTGGTAATTCAGCAAAACCATCATTCTTTCAGGTCCTCTGGTTCTTATATTCTTCCTCCGCTCCCTGCATGATGTTCCTCGAGCCTTAGGTGTAGTAATTGTATGGCAGATCTATCAACTAGTGACAGCCACCCCATGGTGGATTGTTTTCTGCATTTTGACTACTATAGTGGTAGCTTTCTGTCTGTTGCAAAAAGAAGCATCTTTGATGAAGAGTTATACCTGCACTTACCTATGGGGAGAAAGATAAGTATTTAGAATGTACTTAGGCATTTTATTGGTTTAGGAAAAACCTACTGGTAGTAGTAGGTTCTCCTCTAAGATTCACAGCCTCAATAGCTATGTACAGTTGACTAGATTTGTAGTACCAGACATGGTTTCCTTCCTCTTGAGTGGGCCCTGAATTCAGTTGTACAGCTATTAGGTACCTCCAAGATATAAATACCACTATTGCCCCCTTAGGGATAGCTTGTCATGTTGGCCATTGCTATGGTCTGTAGGTGTCACAGCTGGATAGCACTGCTGCTTGCTTTCCTGACTTAGCAACTGCATATTACCTTCTGGTACCGTGAAAGCTTGTCCTAAGAGAGGAGACTTTCTAGTTGTTTGTGAGTCCTATGTCCAAAGAATGTGGAGTCTTCAGCAATAGAGCCCTACCTTCAACTACTGACGGCAATAGCAGTAACCTATATTGTTTTCACGGGAGGTCTTAGATTTCCTTGACCAATTCGGAAGGAGGTTTCTTGTCTTGTAACTGGTATTGGAATTTTTGTTAGATAATCTTTAGTTCTTGGGGAGAGTAGTATCATTCCAATTAACTTTATTTGGAGTATGTATGTATGTATGTATGCATGTATGTATGTATGTATGTATGCATGTATGCTTACAGGTGTGTGTATGAATATGTGTATATGTCTGCATGTCTGCATGTATATGTATGTATGTATGTATGAATCTGTGTGCATATATGTATATGTGTGTATGTATATGTATGTATGCATGTATGGGTGTATATGTATATGTGCATCTATGTATATATGTATGTATGTTTATTATGAATGTTTGTATGATATATAATTTTAGGTACATACAGACTGATAGCCTATGTCTTTTCAAGCTTCCTTAGTGTTATTTTTCCTCTCCTTCTATTTTGTTCTCCATCTCCCAGTCTTTCCAGGCCAGTTTTGCTTTGTATTTAATTAATATTTTTGAGATTTTTGGGTCTCATGATGTAGGTCCAGAAGGCCCAAAACTCTTGGTTCTTCTGCCTCAGTCTCCTAAGACCTGGGATTACAGATGTAAACTATCATATCTGCCTAGATTTCACTTTTAAAGATTTAAAAATTAGGTTTCCTTTAAGCAGTAATTTGTACCATACTTAATGCTTTTATTTGAATTTATCCAACCATTTAAAAAAGAGATAAACAGACTAAGCTCAGGCAAATATAGAATGCCTATGTAATCATGGGCATTCTGTGTTCTATTTTTCCTAGTGTGTACTAAAGTCAATCTGTATCACTTTTGGAAACACCCAAGGCTCTATTGTTTACCAAATTTCAGCTCTGTGATGGAGGTAATTTCAGTTGTGAACTTGATTAGAACAGTAAACTAGACAATTAGTAAAACACGTTGGGTTTGTCTATGAAGCCATTTTCAGAGATGATTAGATCATCAAGGTTCTGCCTTAATCAATAATTTAATCATTTGATGATTTTAAAATCTGAACAGACATTGGGTCGTACTTAGAACTATGGAAGTTGGGGCCTCATTGGACGATGTGGGCCTATTAGTATAAGTCTTTGAAAGGTACAGCGCCGTGGTCCTGTCTTCCTGTTACTCTTTCTGCTTCACCACACCCTTCCACCATCTTCTGCCTCACAATAGGTCCAGGAACATTGACCTACTTGTGGCATCTGACGCCACAAGCTGAAATTAATCTTTCCCTCTTTAGTTGCCTTTCTCAGATATTTTGTTACAGCAACAAAAACAGTGATTAACACTGGCTCTCTGGTTGTGACAGGAATGGAGCCAAACACATGATATTCAGCCTACATTTATTAGATGCTTAACATGTTCAACCTCATGTGCTGTAAAAATGTGAAAATATGGACTGTATTTAGTCTTTAATCTTAATGGATTTGGAACAAAGAGATTGGAGAATGGCGCACCAGTGAGGTGGTAGAATGTGGGTCGGCTTCAAGCTCTCAGTTCCAGTTGTGTGGAAAGTGGTTCTTCTGTATGCCATTTGACATCAGCTTTGCCATCAGAGTGGCTGTGTGAGCAGTTAGTTTGCACTCCAGGCTAAGTAACCTCTTTTCAAATTCAGTTTGCTCCAGGATTTGCCAGGGACTTTATGATACCTTGGGGATTCTGAAGATTAGTATGGTTTATGGAGCAATAAAATGGAAACTAAGCTTAAGGGAAACAGAGTTCTCTTCTAGCTCTGGAGCCCAAGAAAGGCTGTCAAGTAGATGTAGCCCTTCAGATGTACTTTAAAGAAAGAGATGGTATAAAATGCAGTGATAGAGAAATGGTCCAGCAGGATGAAAGGAATCAATGAGGAACTAAAGAGGGAAATAAGTATTTGTGAAAGAGCAAGTCTCCAGTTTTGTGAGATGAAGGTAGGAGGGACAGTTGGGTTTTTGTGGCTCTTGAGGTACTAGATATAGATTTATTTCCACGAGCAAGTTGGAGGCTTGGAAGACTGTCACATGTAATGAGTAGACTTTCTGGAAACAATGGGGTGTGTGCACATAGTTTAAATGAGAGGGAAGGAAAACAGCAATCTCAGGAAGATAGTGCAGAAACATGGGTGGAAGATGATGACCATGCACTGCCGCTGTGCCCCAGGTGTAGGCTAGGAGGGCCCAGGGGAGAGTGGGGTAGAAAGCAGTAATTAGTGTAGAGAAATGGACACTGACCGGTCACCACCACAGCAGAGGCAATTGTTTCTCTTACATTACCAGGAGCTCAATGTCATCTGTGAGCTATGGATAATGGGGACAGTGATTGTCTGGAGAGAAGACAATGACTCCAGCTCCAGTGTCTGATGAGGTGGACAGTGGATCTGATGCACAGATTATCTTTCCTCGTGGAAGAGCAGAGGCAGTTCAGGCTGCAGTCAATTTCCCATTTCATACTTGGGTGTGCTCGAAGATAAGTGGAACTCTAATTTCTGTGTAGATCTTCATGGCCAAGAGACAAGGAGGTAGGAGCTGAACGTGGACATTACTCTTCCCTTGAACAAGGTTAGTCGGCTCTGGGAAGCTGGCCCACTGCGTTATGTGAGAAACCACATGAGTGTCTCATCTGAAAACATTAGTTCTTTAAGGATTCTGTACCATGTATCTTGATCATATTTATCCCCCACCAGCTGTTGTCAGACCTCCCCCACTCCCTACTCAACCAATTTTGTGTCTTTTTAAAAACATCATTGAGTTCAATTTGTGCTGCCCACATACCCTTGACTTTGTTCATTTACTGGAGTATAGTTGATCTACTGGGGGTCACAACTTTAAAACTGATTTCTCCTCTCACAGTAGCTATTAATTGCCAAAAGCTCTTAGGTAGCAGTGGGACTCCATACCAACCTTCTCTTTCAATGCCGGAGTTTTGTCTGGCTTAAGGCTTTGATGATCTTGTATGTGTTGTCACAGTCACTTCAAATTCCTATGTACAGTTCCCCTGAAGGACTGGTTTTTGTCCATCAAGTTGATATTTCCTCCTCAAATATGTCTTTAGCGACAGGGGTAATTACAGGACAGTTTCATCTATTTTGATTCCATGTTTTCTATCTGGAAAGGGTCTGGCATTTAGTGGCTGTGGATGTAATCCTGTCTTCATACAAAAGACTATATGGTGGTTATGTTTCGACAAAGAGAAGACAGAGGTTTACTCAGAGTGTAATCTGGGATTTGGTACTCCCACTGGAGAGCAAAGAGTAAGGTGGAAATTTCTTCAGAGAACTCTGTAGATGTTTCAATTCTTTAAACTCAGGCACCTGGAGGTCTCTGTGTGTGTGTGTGTGTGTGTGTGTGTGTGTGTGTGTGTGTGTGTGTGTGTGGTGATAGTTTAGTTGCACCTGAGTTCATATCCCTAGCACACTTACAGAAGCTGGGAATTGTAGCTTCTGTAACACCCCAGTACTGACTGGGGTATAGCTCATTGACCAATGAGTCTAGTGGATTCAAGAACTCCATGTTCAGCAAGAGGCCCTCCCTCAAAAAAATATGGTGAAGAGTAACCAAGCAAGTCACATGACTAGATGTGTCACATGACTAGATGTCTATCTCTTTTTTCATATGTGTACATCCACCCACCCAAACATGGATATTACTCCTCCTCCATACACCTGTCCCCCCAATCCATCCAATTTTCTCTAATCTTTTTTTCCTAACCTTTAGATTGTTTTGTCTTATGCCTACCACTGTACTACCTGGTATGAGATGTACCACCTTTGACTGCACTGAATAGGACAAAGCAACTCTTGGGGGCTACTCTGTGTAGAGTGGAGGCTGGGTTCTTCTAATGGAAATTTCTTTGGGAAACATAACTCGTTGGCCTTCATCTCCATCATCATACAGGGACTCATTGAATGCCAGGAAACAGCTGCAGGTCTACAGTTAATTTGGTGGTACAAAAGAAGGGAGATGGTACAGTTAAAAGGATCTACGTTCCCAGTCAGCAAAGATGCTGATGCTATCTCCTAGCTAATAGAAAACTCAAGTATACCCCAAGGATATTGCCAGATGTTTCTAAATAAGCATCTTACATCCATGGTCTCAGACATTGAACACTTAAACACAAGATAGTCTTCGAAATGGGCTATTGAATAGGCACTGAAGTTATTACGGAACCAAGGCCTGATGTAGTGGTACATACTGTTTAGAGTGAATTTCACTATTATTTTAAAAATACATCTTAAGTGGAAGGCTGCTGAAATGATGAGTATTTCATTTTAAACTTAATTTTCTTGTTTCACTAGAATTCTTTTTTTAGGTAACAGTGACCCAGTGTATGTGACTGTTGGCAAATCCATGTATTAATATATACATTTGCTCATTAAAAGCACATTTATGCCAGGCAGTGGTGGGCGCACGCCTTTAATCCCAGCACTCGGGAGGCAGAAGCAGGCGGATTTCTGAGTTCGAGGCCAGCCTGGTTTACAAAGTGAGTTCCAGGACAGCCAGGGCTATACTGAGAAAGCCTGTCTCAAAAAACCAAAAACCAAAAAAAAAAAAAAAAAAAAAAAAAAAAAAAAAAAAAAAAAAAAAAAAAAGCACATTTATTTACTGGTTGGCAAGTTCTATGCAGAAGTCTGAGAAGCAAGAACAGCCACATTTTGTATTTTTTTACAGTGTATCAAGAGAAACGTTCTAGCATCCTAAATTGATTCTAAAGTCCATTTTTGCAATTTAGCAATTTTGAAATAAGAATGTATTGAATTTGAAATAAGAAAGAATCAATCTATCTCTTTGTTTGTTTGTTTATATATTTATATATTTATTTTTGCAGTGATAAGGTCTTATACAATGACAAAAGCTATCTTGGAGTTACAGTCCCAGCCATAAAAAATATTTTTCTATCAATGATATCAATTTAATTAGACATTTTAACTTTTATGATGTACATAGGATAATGACACATTTTATAACTGATTATGTGTTGGATTGATAGCAAATATTTGTATAATACTAAATTGGCACTATATTTTGATCAACATAACATCTTGACTTGGAATCTACTATTTGTCAAGCCTCTAACTTTAGGGGTCAAGGTAGATCAAGGGACACTAGGACTCAGGAGCCTGGATGTCCAGATCCAGGGGAGAAGAAGCAGAAGGTAGATGAAAGACGAACAGTTCCCGCTGTGTAGACTGTAGCAGCAGGACTGAGTCACATTTCCTAGTATCTTCCATCTCTTTCTCTGGCCTGCTATATAAGCTGAGGTGAGTCATATTGTGTGATCCTGTCAGATGCCAGAGGAGAGCAGGGGGAGTGAGAGACAGCAGCAAGGGCTGCGGTGTGTGAGATGAAGATTAATGACAAGATCAAGGCCAGCAGGCGCACCTAGTAGTACCCGGGCTAATACAGTGGCAGTGCTATCGCTTTATCAACTGTTTGTCCATTGCCCGTTTCAAAGCCGTTATTACTTCCAGCAATAAAATACCCTGCATCTGGGTATTTATTAGGTGCCACCACTATACTACCCTTGCTTCAAGCACGGAAGTGGGAGGTGACTCATCTGACATTACACAGCAAGTGGTGGGGTCAGGATGCAAGCTTTGGGGTACAGGCATCAACATCTTTGTCTTATTCAATGTACTGCTCTGTGACCCTACATCTCATAATACACATAAACGTTGTGCCCAGTTGTATGTGTCCTCAAAAGCTGGCAGGGTGACATTAGGAATTATCCAGAACAAAGTTACGGCTCCTGAGCAAAATTGCACAGATATCTTGAGGTAACTACTGTGTGTTTGAGCCCAGGTGAATGGACCAGACCAGGCACATGCTAACAGTCCAGGAAGCAGTGGCTTGCCTGGTGAGTTAAGATTACATTCCTTTATGCAGACATTCAAAAACTAGAAGTGCTATGTGGCTAAAGTTCCAGAATTCAGTGCCAGGGTATTTTAATAAAGTTCACAGTCCCTCGGGAAGCTTGTGTTAGGATAAAACACAGACCATAACTTGGAACTAGTGGACAATTTTATCCATTTCTCTCATATTTGGGGAGATGTTCTCATGATGGTGGATTCTCTTTAGATTTTTGGTCACAGGGACCTCAAGGAAGTGTGAAATGTTTTGTTTCATTGTTTTAAATCACTGTTTTATTTCCTATGAGCTAATGAAGAGCCTAGAAGAGTTTTTACAAATTATACCGAAGCTTCCAAGATTCCAAATGCCAAAAGTAGTTATTCAGATCTGGGGATGAAGACAGATTGTATGTAAGCTGTTTAATTAAGCCTGTTGCTAATTTCTTCCCACTTACATGACAGCGCAAAGTGATCTTTTTAGAATTAAATTTAGAGGACAGTGTCACTGAATAATCAAAAGGAAGAAAACACCCAAAATCACAAATCAAAAACCAACCAAACCAAAGGAAAAAAA
>BDUI01000038.1:173874-317886 GCA_002335545.1 Apodemus speciosus | reverse complement strand
ATTTTTGCTATCAATAAGCATTTGTTGCATACTGTGTGTGCCCGACACACAGGCTTACAAATTCTCACCAGTCGTTAGAACTCCCTATATACAACCCCAATGAAGAAATACATGAGGGACATGCATTGAAAAAAAAAAACCTTCGTATTATAATTTAGCATATTAATGAATGCATAGGGGCAAGCTTATTGAAAGGTCATAGGTGACGGCACTGGAATGTTTTCTAAGGGTAGAAAGAAGCACTTATAGAATGTCTGAGAAGGTTGGTCAGTAACTGGGAGTGGCATGTTAATTTTAAGTTTCGGTAGAGAAAGAGAAAGCCTTCACGTTTCAGTAAGGAACTGATCCCAAAGGCGACGTTGATGCTGAAATTGGTGCTGTAGCGACGCTCAGTCAGAATCTCCTGCGGACTGCTGTGCATGTGCTCCTGTGAGGGTGTCTGTATGCTTCAGACGGAGCAGCTGCACCGATCAGGCAGCTCACAGGACCCCCTTGCTGGAGGGCCTATGGCAGAGTGCCTGGGAGGCAGGCACTGCGTCCCTCCCAGCCTGCCAGGCAGGGTCCAAAGCTCATATCCTGGACAGTTGGGCAAAGTGGGACTGAATTCAAAGGAATGCCCTGCAATTCATTTCTCACCACGATAATGGGGTCGGTTTCGACCTGCGGGCTGTGTGGACGGTACACAGAGAGTCCAGTGCTAAGCTGCGGTGTGATTCACCATCTGGAGTGGGTGGGGTTCTCAGAGGCTCATTAAGGTGAGCTGGGAAAAGGCAGCATTTGACTTATTTAAAAAAATTTAAAAAGATTTATTTAATGACGAGAGAGAGAGAGAGAGAGAGAGAGAGAGAGAGAGAGAGAGAGAGAGAGAGAGAGAGGAGGGATGGGAGGGGGAGAGGGAGAGGGAGAGGGAAGAAGAGAGGGAGGGAGGGAAGATGAGAAGGATGGAGGGAGAGAGGGGGAGAGGGAGGGAGAGAGAGAGGGAGGGGAAGGAAGGGAGGGAGGGAGGGAAGAAGAGAGGGAGGGAGGGAGATCCACTAGAACTGGAGTTACAGGTGGTTGTGAACCACCTACTTGGATATTAGGAACTGAATTCTAGCATCCGCGCTCACCACTGAACCATCTTTCCTGTCCCTGCATTTGACCCGTAAGGACCATATTATTCCTTGCCTGTGTCAGGATTTCTTGTAGCAATAGAAATGAATTTTTTACATGGAAGTTAAGGTAGGGGTGTAGGTATGACTCCAGACTGAGTCTCTCTCTCTCTCTCTCTCTCTCTCTCTCTCTCTCTCTCTCTCTCTCTCTCTCCCTTTTCTCTCCTTCCCTTCTGAGATTCACTGGGCTTCTGAGACTGACAGGCTGACAGGGCCCAGGGGAGAAGAGAACCTTAGAGGGTTTCTGTCCCAGTGTGTGCTGGATCTGATGCCAACCTGCCCCCCCCCCCAGTCTGCAGGGGGTCACCTGGGAGTTTGGGCTGTCCCCACAGTAGGAGTGGGGAGTTGTATTCCCTCAGGTTCCAAAAGACCAGCTCCTCTCTCTCAACCCCTTTGCCCACACCAATGATCTTGGACACAATTTCAATTTAGACACATTTGCATAAGGGCAAGAGTTCATACTTTCGGACATTTTTAGGACAGCCTTGATTTTTTTTTTAAAAAAAATGATGGTTGATCAAATGAATAATACATGTAGCATGTCATTGAATGTTTGTTAGACTTTTCATCTATAAAATCCACACATTAGAAAGGTTTAGAGGCACACGATGGCTGTCTTCCTTCTCATGTTATTTTTTGCTCTCTCTTTCTCTTTCCTCTGCCCTATCTTGCCTTTCCCCTTCTCCTTCCCCATCTCTCTTCCCCTCCCTGCCATGGGACAGACATTTGTCTTGGACTTTTAGATATAAAATTGATAGTTTCTGGCTACCAGGAAATTGTGGTCTAGTTAGAGGATTCATTAATTTTGCTCAACATTTAGCAACAAATTTTGCATGTCTTGTTTTTTTTGTTTTTATTTTAAGTTTTATTTTTAAAATTAGCAGTTTTCCTTATTACTTGTCCAAGGTCACCTCTGATTTACCCTTCTCCACTGTCTCCACCCCTCCCCCTCCTGTCCCAATTCCTTTTATACCCTTGCGCCCCCAATAGTTCTCCTTTCAGTTTCATATCACATTTGTCTTCTTGCCCTTCCCACCCTAATTCCCCTCCCTTGCTGGAAGTCTCTCATTTCCCTTCTCATGGGCCTTTTTCTAGTTTCTTGGTCTTCATAAACACTCATTCCCTATAAATACATGTATAAAATTATATATGTAAAATACCTGTATAAAAATTAGAAGTTAGGACTAGCACAGCAGAGAGAATGTGTGGGATTTGTGCTTATGATCCTGGGCTGCCTTGTTGAATATAATTAATTTTCCTGTAAATCCATTTCCCTGAAATTTTATAATTTCATTTTTCTTTGTGCCTGAATAAAATTCCTTTGTGTAAACACACTGCCTGCTTGTTATCTACTTGTCTGAACAGATATTCATTGGGCATAAGTTATGTAGTAGGCACTAATCTATATATTGGGATACAAGCAATGAATAAAACACAAAATCTCTTTATATGAGAGATTTATTTATTTTTTGTTGCAAAGAGGCACAGAACGAACAAGCAACTAAATACAGAATACAGTTTCAGACAGTGGATGGAAGTAAACCGCTGTGCGGAAATTAAGGTTGAGAAGCAGGCTCGGAAGTGGCTGGTGGGGAGACTGGCCCTTTGCCATGAGGCAAAGGCAGGGAGGTGTTAAGAAGTAGCCTGCCTGTAAAGGGCTGAGCAAAATGTTCGCATGGAAGAGCAAAGGCAAGGTCCCAGTGATTGGAGATAAGAGGGATGAACTAGAAGCCCAGGGTCACCAAGGAACACGTGGGAATGGATGGCAGCTGGTGAAGTTGGAGGCATGAGCAGGAGCCAGGACGCCAAACACTAATCTGATGAGTTTGGTTGTTATCCAGGGGCACATGCGAGTCTTTCAGCCGTTTTTAGCAAGGTAGTGGATAGACTGGATTCACATGCTGGATGGATGGTAGGGGGGTGGGTGGTGGGTGGGGGGTTAGCCTGGGGCAGTTGGAGTTGGGGGGGAGGGAAGAGAGGTGGTGGGAATCAGTATTCAGAGGTAGAGTTGTGGACCTCAGGGCAGAGGGGGAGGTCAAAGGCAACTGGAGAGCCTGGAGTAGTCCCTGGACAAATGGCAGCGACTTTAACTGAGGCACAGAAGTCTTGGGGAAGAAGCAGATTTAAGAATGTTGCGTGAGCTCCAACAAGATTTCTCCTGAAATCATGTTTAACATGGGCCCCTGAGTAGACATATTGAGTAGAAAATAAATAAAACCCAGGGTTAGAGACCTACAATTTAACTTCAGAGGGTCACACTTTTTTGCTTTAGAAATTGTGGGAGTCTACAGCACGAGTAGTACTGTGTGTGTTGGTAATCCCCCATCTTTAGATGCTGAGGCAGGAGGATCTCTAGTTCAGGGCTGGCTACATAGCGAGATCCCGACTTAAAAGACATTCCTGAAACTTTAACAAAGAAACCAACAACTACCATTCCTAAAATCTCCCCCAAACCAAAGGAATTGTGGCAATTCAAACCGTGATCTCAGCGTTGTGGAAGGAAGGAAACGTTTTCACAGAGGGTTGACTGTCTGCCAAGCACTTGCTAGATGACTCACATACATTATTATTCATGAGACATAAGATGGAGACGCACCTGGGTAGAGTGTGTCAGACTCTGGAGATAGATGGCTAAACTCAATCCCCAGCCATGCCTCTGACTGGTAACATGTCTAGACTTTGCTAATTGTAAGATGGAGTAACAATTGCGCCTACATCTGAAAGTCACTGATACTGAAATGAGTTGAGGCGTGGAAAATACTGGAAGTGATGTCAGCTCTATAAATGGACTCCATACGGTGTACCTTAGAGATAAAAGAGTAGTCCGCACTAGAGCGTTGCTTTAGAATCTTGTTTCTGCTTGTTGACCAGCCAATGTATAGGATTTTCGAGCTCTATTCTTGGGTTTTAGCCCGATTCAGTTTTTTTTTTTTTTTTTGATCTGTTCTTGAGGCTGTGTAGCCACCCACTGGCAGAAAACAAACATTTTATTATAGTCACAGGCTTAGGCAGCACAGAGGCAATGACTCATGTTCTGTTATGCTTGTGATTTTACCAGGGAAGATGTGAAAGCTACAGGTGCTGGCGGCATGATAGAGAGGAGATGCTGGAATCACCGGATGATATTGCAGCTCATGTGACTGAGGGCTGAACAGTGACAGGGATCAGTCTTTGGTGGCTTGTCACATCACCTGGGCTTCTCACAACATGGCCATCTGTTCCAAGACTCAATGTCCCAAGACGACCAGAGGGATGTGGCATGGTTGTCTTCTCTGCCTTTGTCATAGCCTCTTCAGATCTGAGGAGAGGTAGCCTAGATTCCACATTCCCATGAGTAGATTATTCATTTACATAAAACATGTAGACCAGAATAAATGGCTGTGGTCAGTTTGCTTTGGAAAAACTGTACTGGGTCAAGAGGCTTAACTAGGAGGTCATTTATAAAATGACCTGACCTAAAGAATCCAATATATGAACTATAGGAATGGCCTCCAAATACCAAGGAAACAAAGTTTTCCAGACCTAACAGGACATTTGCACATATGAACCCAGGGTGACTGTGACAGAGTGTATAAAATCTTTACAACTTCAGCCAGGTGGATGCCCAGAGTGGAGGAGTCGGAAGAGGTGGACATGAAGTCCATCTGTAGTTGAGGACCTATTGGCATATGGTTACTGCAGGGAAAAGAAAAGTCGATATTGTTAAAGGATATGACTCCTAGGAGGTTGGCGGCACCCCAGGACAGGCCCCACACCCAAAAGTAATTGGGCAATACAATTGGACTTGATGTGTTTATATAAAGACGGATCACAAAGTAATGTGGTGGGGGCTGATCTGGGAGGAGTCGGTAGAGGGGAGTGAGTATGGTCAAAACCTATCTATCATATGAAATTCCCAAAGAATTAATAAGAGTATATTAAGAAAAAGAACTCAATAGACTTCTAAATTCTGGCCATGCTCTGAGATCAGGATGTCTTCTGCAGATCAGGATGTGGTCTTTTATTAATTAAAAGGTCTTGAGTGCTCTTAATCTAAATCCTTGCAGAATTCAGGGGCCGAGTCATTCCAACCAGTAGGCATTCATTCCCTTAATGAACACCGAGTACAACTGTATGGATTCTGAACTGTGCAAGCGTCCGTGCTAATTGCTGTAGGGGTATACTGAGATGTTACCAGAAGTCAGTGTGCCAACAGGTGAAGAGGAATACTGCGGCTTTCAATTAAGTGGTCTCTGGAAACATAGAGGCTGTCGACAATCACTAATGATAGTTAAAAACTAGCCGAAACAAGATGGGAAATGAGTTTAATGTAAACTTTTTAGTTGCCGTGGTAGCCCCTGCTCAGCGCACATCTTCCATTCTATATGTACTGCCTATTCATGAATCATAATCACAGCTACTGATCCTTAAGTGCTTTACTATAGCCACTCACTAGACCAAGTACCCTGGTAACCTCAGACATTTAAACTCTGTGTTTTATTGTATGCATTTGCAGATGAGAGGCATGCAGAAGTTGGGTCACATAGGCACAAGCATTTGTCCCTTCTGTTTGTGCTCAGGCTAGCTAATTCAAAGCTGGGATGAAAACCCAAGCTCTAGATTTTTTTGGGGGGAGGGGAGGGTGCGGGATATGGTTTCCCTCCAGCCTCATGAAGCATCACAAGGTTGAGGAGGGACAGATGTAAGATGACTGATATCTCAACCATGGAGAAATGCTCTTCTGGGTTTCAAGGAGAGCTACATTCCAACCATGAAGCCTGCTTTGAGCTATATTTGATCTGCCGTATAACATAACATACCGTATAAAATATATATCTTGAATATATTTTAATTTATACATCCAAGAGAAACAGAACAGCAAAACCTGTTCAGACATTGAAACAAAACTCCCTTAAATGAAATTCCATATTTATTTGAATTTTACTCAATTGAATTTCCCCTTAAAGTTCAAATTTTAGCTTATTTTGATGGAAGGGTTTTGTTTGAAAAGTTTAAACACTTCTGGTTTGTTTCACACTATTTTTGAATACTTTCAGTTGAAGGATTTGGTCTGTAAGCACTATCTGTGCTGTTATTCTAAGTTTAAATCCAAAGTTTCAGTCACTAGTAGCTAACCTTTGCTACTAACAGAGCCCACATCACCATCTGAAATAACCTTCAAAACGCACATGCAACCATAACATTGAATGCTGTAGAAGAAGGAGAACTTACTCCAGGTTTTAAGAATTCAATTTGAGAGGCTGGAGAGATGGCTCAGGGGTTAAAAGAACTGTCTGCTCTTCCAAAAGTCCTAAGTTCAAATGCCAGCAACCACATGGTGGCTCACAACCATCTGTAATGATATCTAATGCCCTCTTCTGGAGTGTCTGAAGACAGCTACAGTGTACTTAGATATAACAATAAATAAGTCTTTAAAAAAAGAGAATTCAATTTGAGAGACTGGAGAGAGAGAGCTTAGTGGTTAAGAACACTTAGTACTTCTTATAGAAGAGCTGGGTTTGGCTCCCAGAACCCACGTGATAGTTTGAAATGATCCACTTCCAGGGGATCAGATACTCTCTTATGGTCTTCCAGGGCACCAGACAGGCTTATGCCTGGGAATTTGAGGCGGGTAGGGAGATGGCTCAGTTGGTAAAGTGCCAGCTACACACACCTACTTTCAGAATCCAATCACCATATATACATGCGTGGTGCTACACATCTAGCCCAGCGGTACTGGAGTGGATGAGGGAGCCAGGTGGATCCTTGAGTCTTGTTGGCAAACAAGACTAGCTGAATCTGTGAACTGAAGATTCAGTGAAATCCTTTGTCAACGAACAAACAATCAAGTGAATTAAGTGGAAAGCAATGAGAACACCTGACAATGACCTCTGACCTCCATGTGCACATGTGTCTAGCACATACCTCACATATACCACATCTGTCTAGCACACACACGCACACACACACACACAGACACACACACACACCACATATACACACGAACACCACACAATAGCAAGCAGTGAAGTTCTATAGACGCATTCAGCAATTCTTCATTTGGGATTAAAGTAAGTGTAAATATTTGGATGCAAGGATATTTTTAATGGAATCCCAAATAAGCTTGACATGGGGCTGAACCACATCTTTAGGTCAGGGTACTACATGTGGCTGAACTAATTGTGTACCGTGGGTCTGTGAATGACCCTTTATGCCGTCTGGCGGGACAATCCACTCTGGTGGATTCCAGCCACCATCCATTCTTCAGCATGGGAGGCTTGATGCCAAGCTTCAAGGTTACAGGAATAAAAAGACCTTATATCCTGTCATTCCCAAGGTTGTTCCTCGATGGACATTTCCTTGAGGGTATTTCTTTGGACTCGAGTCTTTTCCTAGGAATAAAAGTGTCGTTTTGGTATGGTATACAACATAGTGTCCTCGGGGTAGAAGTAGCTAGCCCTCATGCCAGTAGCTGATTGTTTTAGTGATTTGTATTAAGATATTTCCCCCAAAGTTGGAATGCCCCAGCCTTTAGCATTTGGAGTTTGAGGGATTGTCCGGCTATTTTGCTTTTGCGTTCATAGAGCTAAATGTAACCCTGGACACCAAAGATCAAAGACTGACGTGACTGAAGGAAGTACTAGTGCCAAACTGAGAAACTCGAGCCAAGTTTCCAAATACATGTGACAGAGTGGCTTGAGCAAAGTCTTTCATAGACTTTCTTGCAACAGAACTCCTAGGCGGTGAGATATCTCGATAGAGCTTACACATGAGAACTGGGTAGATGCTAGCCTTCTCTCTGGGCTCTAGTACTTGACTTGGGCAAATTGCTTAGATCCTTCTGGTTGAAAACATTGAGTTAGCTGCTATCCAAAACTGCCCTTTAAGTAGATGCAGTACTATATTATGGTTTTTGATACAATTGTTTCACTACAAACTTATTTGGGTATTGTTTGTTCATTGTAGTATGTATTAAGTGCTCACTTATGCTAACTACATTTACCATGTAAGTGAACTAAATGAGCAAGCTGTCTTCCCACTGGGGCTTGTAGTCTAGTGGAGGAAGGTTCTGGGGATAAAGGCATATTTATCAGATGAACATCAAATCATAATCTTACAGTTATGGGCTTCACTGTGATAAAGAAAAATGAGGAGCCCAAGGTCCTTCAGATAAACAGAGCCTATCAGGGAAGTATATATCCATATTTTTATTATAAGGATTTGACCCATGTGACTGCGGAGGCGAGCAGGACTTGAGAGTTACAGAATGAGTCAGCAAGCTGTAGATCCAGCAGGAGAGCCAATGGTTTAGTTCAAGTCTGAAGACCCTGAAGGCAGGGAGAAGTCTCTCTTACTTAAGAGAGCTCAGCCAGCTGGTCCTGTTCAGTCCTCCAACTGACCAGATGAGGGCCACTGTATCAAGGAGGATGAACTGACCCTTTATTCAGACCACTGTTAATTTCATCTAAAAACAAGCACTTTCACAGAAACACCCAGAATAATGTTTGCATGTCTATCTGGGCACCGTGTGACCTAGTCAAGTTAACACAACATTAATGCAGTCACTTAAAGCGGCTATAAAGGACCTCTCTGATGTGGCAACATTTAAATAGAGACCCAAAAAGAAGGAAGGAACTACTCACAAATGGCTGGGGCGGGGGGTGGGGGGGGTGGGGGTGGCGATCCCTTCCCAGACAGAAAAGAGTATAAACTGAACAAAGCCTGGGGCACAGAGGGAAAGATGGAGAGTTGGGGGGAGAAGATGAGAAAAAAAAGACAGAAGCCCTGTTTTCAGACCTTGGAGTCATGATAAGGGCCACATTTTTTGCTTTTGTGTTTTCATTTATTGAGACAGGGTTTTCCTGTTTAGCCCTGATAGTCCTGGAATATTAGTTCTGTAGACCAGACTACACCGGAACTCTATCTGCCTCTGTCTCCCGAGTGCTGTGATTAAAGGTTTGTGCCATCACGACCCAGCAAGAGGCAGACATTTTGTTCTAGACGGCATCTTGTGGACACAACTGGGAGGCAGAATCATGAGTGGTCATGGTCGAGGCCCTGGGGTTGGGTAACATGGAGGTCTTAGATATTTTGATAAAAGCAGGCCTGGTAGATGCTTGCTCATTCTTTTACATTTTTATGATTGGCACTCAATATCTTAGTACATTTTCTGCTGCTATAACAAAATACCACAAACTCAGTTTTTTATTAGAAAGAAGAAATTTATTTCTCAGTGTCATGGAAGCCAAGAAGTCTAAAATCAAGACCAATGAGTGTGTCTCTATGTTTATACATGTTTCTTATGCTTTTTCTTTGACCTGCTTTATTTCCTGATTGTTTGTATTGTCCTATTCTGGTTTGTTTGTCTTTATTTTATCTTATTATTACTATTATTATCTTGGAAGCCTGTTTGCATTCTAATGGGAGAGAGAGAGAGAGAGAGAGAGAGAGAGAGAGAGAGAGAGAGAGAGAGAGAAAGAGAGAAAGGGTGTGGTTTTGGGTGGGTGAGGATCTGGGATGGGTCAGGGGAGGGGGTCCATAATCAGAATATAGTATATGAAAAAGAAATCCATTTCTAACAAGAAATAAGATGATGCTGGAATCTGGCCCTTCCCGCTGTGTCATTCATAGTGGAATATGAGAGGGAGTAAGGGAAGGAAAGAGAGAGGAAAGGGAAGAGAGGGAGAGGGAGAGGAAGAAGAAGAGAGGGAGAGGGGGAAGGGGAGGAGAAGGGGGAGGGAAGAGGGAGAGGAAAGGGGATGGAGAGGGGGAGAGGGAGGAGAGGGAGAACTTAGCCATTTACTTTTACTCATGGCTTTTAAAGAGGTAGCCATTGCATTTTAGCCAACTCATGCTTATGCAAATAAACTAAGGATGACTAAGAGGCTGAGCACTTGAGATAGCGTATTGGCTGCTAATAATCCCAATGCGCGTTGTTTCTTCATTGGTCATTAGAAGGGTCACGTTTACTGTAGAAGAGTTGATATACTCAATAGCAGTACTCTATACTTAGAATTATAAAGGTCCAGTGACATTTATTTAAATATGTCAATTCAACCAAACCTGCTTTTACAGCAAACCCATTTTGAGAAATAAGCCTACAAAGTTAGCCCACTTATGAGGGCAGAGCTTGCGTGATTGGACTACTTTTTGGGGTTTTCTGTGGGCAGTGAATTTAGAGCTTCACACATGCTAAGCACATGGCCTGCCACCGAGTCACTTTCCCCGTTCCATCACCCTTTAGTGGTCCTACTTTTCAGCACTGACACATTGGCCACCAGGTTTCCAGCACGCAGACTCCGAGGACACATTCAAACCATAGGGCTGTGCATAGCACTTCTAGGATCAGTTTTGGCTTGTGTGTTGGATGGTTAATAGCTGTGCCTCTGTCTGGTCCTTAACTTATGCTTGGCAGACAACATACCAGCTAGCCAGTGAAATTTGAATTGCAAAGGAAAATTTGGAAAAGTCTGTTTCGGGTAGTAATGGGCACATACTTAAACTTTTGATGTGATTATTTATCTAAAACACAAATTTAACTGCTTGCCTTGCCTTTTTTGCTTGCCGTATATGGAAGCTCACCTTGAATGGTCACTTTAAAATGGTTAAAATGGTGAATTTTAGCCACCAGCTCTGGTGAAAATGATGTATTTACTAAATTATTTTAGCACATCTCAGAGTGCCAAGTACATAGTAGGTTCTCATCGAATGCAGGGCACGGAGACATTGCATTATGGGTTGAAGCTGTAGAGAGTGTGGGTAGCTCCCAAGAAGCCCGTGGTTAGATCTGCACTACCATACACCTGTGGGCAGCAGCACAGGCCTACAAAGCAGAGGAAATGTTCAAGCTCATCCTTGGCTGTTAGTGGTTTGAGGCCAGCTTGGGTGCGTGAGACCAGATCCTTTAGAAAAAGGGGGTGGGGGGAGTAGAAAAAGAGAGAGAGATAAAAAAGGGAAAGAAAGAAAATTGCATCACGTGGGTATGTCCTATGAAGACGATAGGTGAGAGGAACCACCCACCCTGTGCTTGTAGTGGAAACCTTGAGAACTGGGTCTCAAGTGGAAGTCCTCAGTGAGTTAGTGACGGGGCATACTGGAATTTGTTGGTGGGATTAAACCCTCTTGCCCATGGTGCAAATGTCTGTTGAGTGGATCGCCTCCTCACTATGATGGTTTAAGTGTAACTGGCCTCTGAGGGGTCATCAAAGGTCTCTAAGTGGCAAGGAACTCTTTCTTGGATATGCCCACAAATTCCACAAGCGCCAGGGTGAGTCATTCGCTCTTTTAATCACTTATGGCAATCTCTGTGCCTCTCTTTCCTCTCTTCTCTATGAGACGAGGAGCCGAAGAGCCGTAACCGCAAGACTATTTCAGATGACCCCTTTAGAGGCGGCTTCAAGGAAATGAAGCACCAGTTGAATTAAGAATATCTGATGAATTAAACATGAGCTAGGATTTTCTGTAAATATTCTATGCCTTGGCTCAAACCTGAGAATCTGAAGATGAGATTTTACTTTCTATGAAAATGGCCCTTTTTTTTCCCCCCCATCTTGTGGTTTCCCCTGGCTGTGTTATTTAGAAAGATCGCACACACCAGCAGTTAACATTCACTGAAGCTGACAGGAATTCTTTTTTTCTCTATCAAGGGTTTAATGCTACTATATGCTACTATTACGTATCTAATTTGGCTTAGATTTTCAAATAATAAATCTCCTGGTTCCTTGAAGGTAAATATGCTTCTGGTGGCTGCTCAGCTGCATCTGGCCAGTCACAGAGAGTTCACCTGGTTAACTCTTGAGTCTAAGGTTCTATGGTGAGAAAGGGTTTGGCTCTTGGAAATGTCACTGGAGCAAACTTCTGCTCACCCTTGCTTTTGGACGTCCTACCCTTAAAGAGCACAAGGAGCTACGGGAAGTTTGGCAGCTTTCTAGAGGAGTCACGTGACAGCGTGTGTAACCTCTGAGCCCGAGAACGAGTGCTGTGTCACGTGGGGGTGGAGGTGAAGGTGAAGGTTCCGTCCTCTGCTCCCTACATGCAATTACTTCTCTTCCAGTTGCTCAGCTCCTGTGCAGCAGGGACTCTGCTGCTTGTCTCTGTGCAATTGGTGCCTCGATTCCACAGGACGCTTGGTCAACTTCTGTTGAATTTCTTCTGTGGACTTTAACCGCGGCATTTATAGCATGTGCATTGAGGTTGGAATTATGCAAGACCCAGTCAGAGATGAAAGGGCCCACAGTCAAGGGCCCACTCCTAAGGAGTTTGGTCTCTGGCAGAAAGAAATGCTAGTAAGAGAGGATATTTTGGGGACGGGATGAGGTGTTCAGCAGCTGGTGTGGAAAATTCCCTAGGAGCTGGTTCAGCCCCAAGATTTCCCAGGCAGTGCTGACTCTTGCCTTCAAGCAGAGGCCGCTTATCCTCCAGACCTGGGTGCTACTGGGAATCCACAGATCTGTCTTGCGACAGGGAATCTAGACCAAGTTTTCAATACGTCTCTTGATTCCTTGAAGACATCTCTAATCAGATCTATTATTATCTTAGAACTCTTCAGATGAATGGATTTGTACGCCCCCAAAGTCCCTGTCTCCTCAGCCTCATGAGTAATACTGCAGGCAACCACCCTTCTAGTCACACTCTTCCTGCAACTCACGCCCACCCCTCGGCTCTGATCGCTGCATTAGCAGTAAGTCACAGAGGTGGCGGCGGTGCTGATGTCAGCAGCAGCACGGAGGCGCATTTAGAGGAACCTTTTGTAGGGGAGATTACCCAGAGGGTGATGCTCAAGTGCAAAGCTGCCTTGTAGGATGTTTTGTACAAACTGTCTTCTCCCTACGACAGATTTTGTTTATTTTTGCAGCTTAGTAGGCACAGTGAGGGAAGAAGTGTCTAAATACTTCTTTTTTTCCTATTGAAAAAGTTTTTCTGAAGGAGGTTTCGGTGGCTGCAGTGAGCCAGGAGCACTGAGCAGCCAGGCTGGCAAATGGGGCTAGCCAGGACTGCGTGCAAAGCAGGGTGTTCTGGTGTGTGTGTGTGTGTGTGTGTGTGTGTGTGTGTGTGTGTGTGTGTGTCTCCATCTCAGTGACTTGGAATAAGGGCAACGGGCAAGGCATACCTTGTTCAACATGGTTTATTCCTTAAAATATCTAGTTGAAGCCAAGTTCAGTTTAGGTGTACTATTTGGCCCTTTCTGCAGAGAATTCCTTTGTAAATATGTATCTTGTAGAGTGTCTGTCTATATCACATCTACTGATAGTGAGGCTAGCTTTAGTGTCTTTATAACATTTATTGTGACAGACGGGAAACAGGACAGGATCAGATGAGGAAGGATACTGTGGATTGAGAATGACAGCAGTCCCCAAGGCAATTCCATTTTCTCAGAAATATTCAGCATCCTACCTGTAGAGGAAGAACAGAGAGGAAGAGCACTTCTGAGAGGAGCGCTTCTAGGGGTTCCCGGATATATTAACTATATATGTATTTTCTCATAGGCTGCAACGATTACCCAACAGAAGCAGTTTAAATAGGAAGGTTTTATCCTGGCCCACAGTTCCCAGGGAGGTTGAGGCACCAGGAGCTTGAGGTTGGCCGCTAACATTGTATCCACAGTCAGGAAGCTGAAAGACAAAGGCCCAGTGCTCAGTCTCTTTCCCACTTATTCAGTTCAGGCCCCGGCTGCCCACACGCAGGGTGAGGCTTTCTTGCTTTGTTAAACTTTTATGAAAATACCCTCGAAGACAAGGGTGTGTGTCTACGGTGATTCTAAATCTAGTTAAGATGACAATGAAGGTTAATAGTCACATAGGAGAGGATAAATGGAAAGAAAGTTGAGTCTGTCCGTCGGCTGAAGGGAAGAGTTGAACATGAAATCTAAGCTGGAGGCAGAAGTGATAAGGGGGGCAGGGAAGACTCGCAGTCGGGAGAGCAGAAGCAGAATGTAATTTGAGAGCAATTAGGGAGAGAGCTGAGGGAGAAGATGGCCAAGTTGGTGTCTCAGTTAGCTTGGGCTACTGTAACAAAATACCATGGGCTTCAAAAGGAGAGATACTTATTTCTCATGGGCCTCAGAAGTCCTGTCAAGACAACCTCAGTGTTCTGTGACGGCCTCTCCTGTGGTTCCTAGAGGACTGCCTTCTTCTTGCATCCACGCATAGATGCAGTTGTCTCTCAGATCTGCTCTTCCCTGATTGTCATCTTCCAAGTGCCTTCCTCTCTGGCTTGGGCGGATAGTTTTCCTTGGCACACAGGGACCTCTTTCTTGATGTCTCTAGGAGTCCTTATCTCCCAGGGTTTTCAATATATAGGGGCTGACTGAGTAAATGGGTGAAAGTGCAGCTCTTGGGCTTCAGAGTTGGACAGATACTGAGAAGGAATTCAGGTTCAAGAGCCCCCCACAGTTTCAGGCAAAGACTGGGACTTTGCTTGGGCTAGTGTCCTTACTTCTGGGTTCTCTGATTCTCTCACCCTCGTTATGGGCCTCCTCTCAGTCAGTTGAGTTGCACTAAATCACAAGCAGGTCAGTTTTGGGGATCCACTATAAGCCCCTGGGTTGAAATGGGAAGGTAATGATGGTGTTGGTTAGAACTAGTGGCAGTGAGAGGCCTGGGTATTGGGTAGTTTGTCTGAGAGTTACTGACAGGAGAGCGGTCTCAATGAAAGGATTTGGAGAATCAAGAAGAGAATTCAGGCCGACTATTTTTTTTTAAAAAAAGATTTATTTATTTATTATGTATACAGCATCCTGCCTGCAGGCCAGAAGATGGCACCAGGTCTCATTATAGATGCTTATGAGACACCATATGGTTGCTGGGAATTGAACTCAAGACCTCTGGAAGAGCAGCCAGTGCTCTTAACCGCTGAGCCATCTCTCTAACCCCCTCAGTTCTACTATCAGTGTCCACAGGGAAGATCAGGAATGGAGAAGTCAGAAGGCCTGAGTCTGAGAGGAACAGTGGTTTTGACATGTGTGCAGTAGAGGGTTTGGGGGCAGGGGGTGGAGGCAGCATGGCCCTGCTATTGTGGATATATATATATATATATATATATATATATATACATATGTATACTGGAAAGCCATGTGTAGAATATAATAGAGTATGGTGGACCCTTGGAAGATGTGCAGGCTGGTGCACCAGGAGGCTGAAGAAGAAGTCAAGGTTCTGAACAGAGGCTTGGGTCTGGGATGGGACAACTGGAAGGTAGATCAGAGGAGAGGAAGCTAAAAGCAAGAGAAAGACTGAAACTCTAGGGTCGCCTGGGTGTAGTGGTGCACACCTTTAACCCCAACACTCAGGAGGCAGAAGCATGCAGGATACTGTGTGTTTGAGGCCAGCCTAGTCTACACAGTGAGTTCAAGGACAGACAGGGCTATTTTAGAGAGGCAAACAACAACAACAACAACAACAACAACAACAACAACACCTTCATAACTCTAGGGCCATGGATACCTACTCTTTTTGTTACATTTGGTCTTGCACTTCTCAGAAGAATGGTTCTTGTAGTCTCCTAATAAATGGTGGCTTGGAGACAGGGGATTAGGGAGCCTTGCTGGTGCAGAGAGGACAGTCACTGATCGAGTGACAAACTCTGAATACATTGAGTTTCTAGGTCATTATAAATACTAGTACATCTCTTTCTTTAAGGGTATTTTGCCCTAGAATTTATTGATGCCTTCTAGCTACTCGTGTCAGTGTGATCACCTGAGGCGAGATGAACAGATTTCCTAGGCAAGAGAATGAGTTAAGTGCTGAAGTTGTAGGATCTTTCTTCCTAATAGCTTGAAATTCAATTTTATTTGGTTTTGCCTCCCACTATGGGTCTTTAAGGACAATGGTGCTGTCAGAACACCTACTTAAGGAGTATGACTGAAGAAGGCTTTGCAGAGAGCAGTGTGTGGAGGGAAAGGAAGGCTGGAGGGGTGACAGGAGCCCTGTCCACAAAGCCTTTGAAAGCGTAAGAACAATGTAGGGATTTTGCCAGGATTTCCTGGCTGTTGCTTGGAGCCTAGATAGAAGGGGCTCCAGTGAAGAAAGGTAACAGCTTTTGACAACACTCCTGGGAAAGGCAGACCCTTAACTTAAAGAAAAGGCCCTGCCAATGGCATTCAAACTTGGATTCCAAACACTTGGTGCCAGGGGAGAGAAGGTGTTTTGAAAGGTGCAATCGCATACATTATTTTTGATCCTAAAGGATGGGGAATGATGTTTCCCTGTTCAAATGTTCTAGTCAATTTAAATTGTGGAGGAAAAAAATAGGGCATAAATCAAAATACATCACAGAAGCATTTTGGACTCGATCACAAGAACCCTGGTGGTGGCTGTTCACCTCTACAGTTTTGACTTTGGGGTCAGGACAAAGGGGAGAACAACCCACAATCTGGATCCCCAGTCCAGAAATGGGCTTTTTGCTCCTGAGCTGGTGAGGGAGGGTTTACTTTATTGGGGGGGGGGACAACAAATTCAACTCTGTCAGCTCTCGAGAGTGCTATCAAACTGGGGAGTTCTAGAACAGGGCGTCTATTGAAGAGGGGTTTGCTGTAATCAAGAACAGGAAGGGTGCGATTAAAACAGACCAGCAATTCTATAGGTCAGCCCGACTTCATCTGGCACCCACCTACCCACTCCCGCGCACCAGGAGCAGGAGTGATTCCTGGAGTGCCACGGGCAGATGATCCATTGTCACTCAGTCTGAGAAGCTGCATCTAGGCTGCCCCCCACTTCCTCTCTGTTCCTTCCCAGACTCCTTTGTGCGGTTTGCTCATTCATGGTCCCTTAAATGCTGCTCCCTCGAGCTCCTCTTTTACTTTCTTCTCACTTTACAACTCCCTCTGGACCACTTCATTCAGTCCTGAGGCTTCAGTACCACTTAGATCCTCATCACACTCATACCCAGGAGTCCAGACAGGTTCCCCTCCCCCCACCTGAGCTGGGCCCCTGTGCTCCGTGTCTCCGGGATAGCTCCTTTGGATGTGCAGTGGGACCACAGACACCCAAGTTGTTGCTGTGCAGAACAACTGTGCTCTGTAACCCCTCCCCCTCCAACACTTCTGACTTCTCATTGATCATAGGGACCTGCGGGTTTTACTTTCTTCTTCTTCTTCTTCTTTTTTTTTAACTTAATTTTATTTATTTTACACCAGGACCGCAGTTCCCCACCCCCCTCTGTTTTTCTTCAGAAAAGGACCTGTTGCTCATCTCTCTTTTTTGTCTTCTGTCCAAATTAAGGGCAGAATGTAGCCCAGTAAACTTACTTTTTTCCATTTGAGTGCGGTGTATGTGCAGACACATGTGTAGCTATGCATGCCTGGCACAGAGATCAGAAGAGGGCATTAAGTATTTTCCTCTATCACCCTATGCTTTGTTATTTTGGGAAAGGGTCTCCTGCTCGTGTGTTTTGCCAGCCCCGCCATCCTCCTGTCTCTGCTGCCTTCAGTTACAGTTGTTGTTACAGACATGCAAGGGGACCACACGCAGCTTTTACATGCATTACTCTCGTCCTCGTGAGCTCTTACAGTCTAAGCCATCTCCAGCCCCTGTCCCACTGGCATCCATCTGCCCATATTCTGTCCCTTTAGTCTCTCACATCACGGGCTCTTTCTTTCATACTGTTGCTAGACTTAGCTTGCTCACCCCACATTTGAGTCCATGGCTCTTCTTGTTGTGTTGGTCTTGGCTTCCCATGCTCACTAACAAGACTTAAATTCACTGTGCCTACTGTAACATTTCTAGCTTTGTTAAAACCCTGTATCCCGACTTACAGACCTGATTACGTTTTAAACATCCCAGCTTGGCTCACCATTCAGTGTGTTTGTACTTGTGGCACCTGTGGCTGGGTCTCCTTCCTCTCTGCCTCCCCTCGCTCTATGGCGGACTCCTGGTCCTCTTCCTATATCATCAGGCACCCTCTCTCTGAAGCCTTTTGGGTTTCAGGACCCTCACAACTCTGCCCAGCATGGCCACTGCACACTTGCGGCGTTTACTTCACGGCTCTCACAATCTTTTCCACTCTGAATGATTCAGAAAGCTCATGTTCATTGCGCACTTGCTTAGAACTAACCATGGGGCAACATGTCCCGTCTTATTGCATGTATCCTACTGAACAGCATTCTACTTCGTTGTCTTTCCGTGTTGGGGGAGGGGACATGCTTGGAGTAGAGCCAGGACAAGAAGAGAATGGGGGAACTAAGCCCTCTCTGTCTCAGGATGTCATTGCTGTGAAGAGATACCTTGACCAAGGCAACTCTTATAATGGTGAACATTTGATGGGGGCTGGCTTACAGTTTCAGAGGTTTAATACATTATCATCATGGTGGGAAGCATGGCACTGTGCAGGTAGATGTGGCACTGAAGTAGGAGCTGAGAGTTTTCCATCTCGATTGGCAGGCAGCCAGAAGGAGGCTCTGACTCCATTCTGGGCGGAGCTTGAAGAGATCTGAAAGTCCACGCTCACAGTGGCACACTTCCTCCAACAAGGCCACACATGCTCCATTAAGGCCACACCTCCTAATAGTGCCACTCCCTACGGCCAAGCATTGAAACACATGAATCCATGGGGCCCCAAACCTAATCAAACCACCTCATCCTCTTTCTCCAGGATGCCTGTTCTCTGCCTTGCCTAATGCTTCTTATGAGCTGTGGAGTTGTAAGTTGTATTGGCTCGTAGACTCAAGGCAGGGAGTCGACTGGACGACCATTTCCCAAGTCCTAAAAGCCTTATTCTCTGGGCTCCTTCTCACCCCTTTATTGCCACTGTTTTGGCTACGCCCTTGCTTTATAGATGCAGAGGATCTTGGGACGATCAGGAGGAACTATGTACACACTAGTCCTTTAAATGGAGTTGGTTCATTAAGCCTCAAATGAACCTTCTCACTTGTACTCTTCCAGCGTGGGGTGTGCAGTAATGGAACATGGCAAGAAAAGCCTCAAAACCCCAGGGATCTTCAACTCCAGGTTTGCTCTTAGTCAGAAGAGAGGCAGACTAGAGCGGAAGTTTGTCTCCTTAGAGTGAGCAATGGACTCACTAAGAGCCATTTCTTTTTGACCTAAAAACTATTTTATGTAGGTGAATAAAAACAACTTTTAAGCACTCCCTTAAGAGGACAAGAGAGCCCAGACCCGAGTGTTGGGAAGACAGTGCAGTGTCTCCTTCTTTATCCTTTCCATATACCTCTCACCCCAATGGTGCTCAGATCATTTTGTCTTCTGAGGACTTTAACTCTTGAGTCTGGACGTCTGCCTCTGAAAACATGCAACAGCAGCAGGAGTGCTTCTGCATGCCGATTTGCCAACATCGGCTTTTCTATGCAGCAGGTTATTTTAAGTGTGGTATGGATGGATGGATAAATTCAGGAGTGGAACAAACTCTAGTTCGGAGCCTCCCACTTATAAGCACTCATAAATTCCACCTTGAGGCGGAGTTTGGTAGATCAAGGAGGACTTCTCGGTGGTGGCGACACATGCGAGTTGCCAGAATTTGTCAAAAAGTGGAGTAAGGAGAAGCAGGGAATGGGGGAAGAAAAGCCCTGTTCCTCCAGGACATTGGCATAACTAAGGTGGCACAGCGTTGGCAGGCTTGGGTTTGGTAGGAGCAAAGGTTGTTTGTAGGGGTGTGGAAGTGGGTGGGGTGGGGAGATAGCTGAGTGCCAAGTCCCGGATGGGAGTCTTGGGGGAAGCCACAGGGACTCTGCTCCTTACCCTGGACATGTGTTACCTGCAGTAGATCTGCTTCGCCGGACAGCTCTGACAGCTCCGGGTAGCCGTGATGTGCAGGATGGGTGTAAGGGAGAGAGGGCCAGGAGCTGAGGCAGCGACTCAGGTGAGAGAAAATGGGCATCTTGTTGAGGAGGTGGGAGAGGGCAGGTGTGAGGCAGGGGCCAGGCTGTTCTCAGCTACCTCTTCCTCTTTCCATTGGCTCTCAAGCGGTTTGGACCTTGGTCTGTTCTATCTCGAGTTTACTTTTTAAGGTCTGTATTATCGCATATTCATTATACATTACAATGTTTCATGTTTCATATCGCCTTGGATTTGACTCAGCCCCATTCCCGATGACTCCTTTTCTCATGTCAACTAGCTCCCTCCATTTGTTTGTTTGTCGTTTTTAGTTTGCTGTGACTCAATGAATTTCATGGAGGCATTGACAGAAGGGGTTATTTACAGGAGCACAGACAACTTATCAGTGGCCACAGCACTGAAAAGGAGGTCTCCCCCTCCTCCAGCAACTATTGGGGGCTTATAGATCCTGAGGAGGGGTGGGTAGGTTGGAGTTCAAAAATCCTTTACAGTTCGTTATGTTGAAATCCATCAGGCCATTTTCCTACTATTTTGTAATGTACTTTCACTGTGTGCCATTACCTCCCTTCACCACCTGCCTCCCATTAGTTTCCCCCCTTCCCCCCTATACAGTGTCACTTCTACTTGATTGTAATCTGTATGTACATAATTTTATATATGTCTTTGTAAAATCTAGGGCCCACAAACGAGAGAAAACATGTAACATTTGTCTTCCTGAGGCTGACTTAGCTTAATGCAATTATTTCCAGTCATATATTTTCCTGCAGTGACATAATTTCATTTTTGTTTTGTTTTGCTTTTCGAGACAGAGTTTCTCTGTGTAACATCCTTGGCTGTTCTGAAACTTGTTCTGTGGATCAGGGTGGCCTCGAACTCACAGAGATCTGCCTGCCTCTTCCTTTCAAGTGCTGGGATTAAATGCGTGTGCCACCACTCCCTGGCTCGTAATTTCATTCTTTAATGGCTGGAAGCAAATCCACGTGTGCATTGCCCATGTTTTCCGACCCATTCCTCTGCTGAGGGACACCTAGGTTGCTTCCGTAGCCTAGTGACTGTGAATGGAGCTGTAGTAATCTGCTGAAGCTTTGGGAAGGATGGAGAGGGAAAGCAATGCCTCTCAGAATCATAGCTGCCGTCACAGGGGTACTGTGGGGCTTGCTCATTAGTGTCTATAGACTGGGCTGTATTTCCTTTCTCAAAAGGACTAGCTTGATTGCCTCTACAGTACGGAACCCTCACCCAGAGCAGCTACATGGAAACAGGATGAACCAGGTTTGGCTGCTGGGGTATCTGGAATCCAAGGGGGCCACATTCCCTTCTAATGGCTGGCTGACTTACAGGCAGGTATGGTTGGAGCACTGGAGGTATGGACGGATCTGTTGACCTTTCACCTCTCCTGTCTTCATCCTAACCCTTGACCCCTGTAGGTAGAACGTGGATCCCACCTAGGCCTGGGGAAGCACTTTAGGGAATCTGGGTGAGCTTTAGTCCAGGGATTGCGGCATTCTCTGAGGCTGGTGTGCGAGTGTCTTGGGAAGGATTTTAGACCACGGTCATACGTGGGAAGTGTCGTAGGGAGGAGAGAGGGAGTGGATTGCCATTTCCAGAGAGCGCGCCCAGCCATGGTTGTCTTTTGCCTGGGTTATCAGGAAGACTCACATTGCTGGATGGTAATGGCAGGTCCGAGGAGGCTATGTTTCAGGCTTTCAAGAGATCTTTGGTCCTTTAGATACCCTTTGCTTTCAGCAGTGTGATGAAGTGGAGGCAGTCAAGGGTAGGCGTCTGAAGACAGAGTCAAGCCCACCACTGTTTACTTAGAAGGTTACTTGAGCTCTTCTCTCTGGCCTTAGTTCCCATATCTGTGAGGAGGAGACAGGAGAGTCACTGCCCTCCGTAAAGGGCCTTGCGAAGCTAAGATGGACTCATGTATGCCTAGGCTTGTGCCAATTCTACTGCTAGCCCTGAAGGCAGGGATGTGTCTTATTTATTCATTTGCCTCTGTACCAGGCATGGAACAAGACAAGCTCAAATGTTTGTTGATTGCATTTATGAAGGAATGATACAGGAAAGTCTACAGGACATGAGAAATCCACATAATACAAAGTTACTAGGGAGGTACTCAACCATCAAGAGTCTGACTTCCACACGGGTTCCTGTTTTCATCCCCCCCCCCCACAGGTAATGATGAAATAAATGCTCTGAACACTCGTGAGAAATCATTTATAAATGAACATGAACAGAAGGGAAATTTCCTTCCAACATATTATTTAAATTTTTTAAAACAATTTTCTTTGATGGGGCTGGAGAGATGGCTCAGTGGTTAAGAGCACGAACTGCTCTTCCAGGGGTCCTAAGTTCAATTCCCAGCATCCACATGGTGGCTGAAAACCATTTGTAATGGAATCCAATGCCCTTTTCTGGTGTTTCTGAAGACAGTGACAGTGTAGTTACATTAAAAAAAAACAAATATTTAAAAAATATTCTTTGAGAATATCATACATGTATTAAATATATTTAGACCATTTCCACCCTTCACCCAACATCTTTTATATCAGCTCTCTGCAGTGCTTCTATTACGAAATGCCTTTCTGTGGGAGCTGTAAAGTGTGCTAGCCCATTATGTTATGGGATCTGTGCGTTATTGATATGCTATGTGGGAAAAACTCCATCGCTACTAGGAAATAAGTGTTTCCCCCACAGATCAGAAACCATTTTCATGCCAGTCTTCCTTTGAGTTTTAACAGAAGAGCCTCTGTGCCTGAAATGGCCTTGTTCCTTAATTGTTCCTTCTCTGTGCTCTGCTGCAGAAGTGATTTCCAAGTTAGATTCTTCTACTTTTAATCCTGGCTCACAATCGGGCCACTTGACCTTGGCTTCGTCATGTAACCTGCCTGGGTCTCGTTTTCTTTCTCTCTGTGGTGGTGTGATGGTGTGATGGCTGTGAGCAGGCCCTCGCAGGCCTCCAGTTGTGGGGCGTGCAGTTTACCCAGAGCCAAGGGAGTGTCTGCAAAATCCGTTGTCTCAGTTGTACTGCAGGGGTGCATCTCCCGGGAGCTATTCTCAGCCGGATTCGACCTTGCAAGGTTGACCTGGTGAAATTGTTCACAGGGGACCCAGAACATCCCAAAGGACTGACTTTGGCTCAACGACTCTTCGACAGGTTTTCCAGACCTTTCTTAGACTGTGGGTGGTCCGGATCGCTTCCATCAACCCCTCTCCACTCACTTGGTCAAGCAAGGGCAGACTAACAGTGCGTTAGTGTCTGACGGCTGCTTCACCTCCCTGCAACTCCCTCATTTCTTTTCCCGTTTGCATTTCCCTTAGTAAAAAAAAAATGAGCACATTTAGCACCCTTTTGGCATCGCTTCTGGGAGAATCTGGAAACGTAGAGTATGATAAATGACAGAGTGAAGATCGATGCAGTGGTGTCAACCCTGTCACTGTTACCACCACTGCCGCCGCCGCCGCCGCCGCGCCCCCCTGCACGCCACTCCCCCCCCCCACCACCGACACCACCACCACTAATTTATACGGTTTCAGGGTTTTTTGCAGAAGACAGAGACCATTATGACTCATCCCAGGTCACTAGGCAATTTTCTGTTAGAGCGAGAGCAGCTCTAGTTTTTTGAGAATAAACAGAGTAATGAAAACACCCTCTGAAGATGTAGTCAACCTCAGGGGAAGCAGACTCCAAGTCCATTTCCAGCTGCTGAAATGTGCACTCATATTTGCCAAAGCAGCCAACTCACTCCATTTTTAGTCAAATGCACAAAAGGTTTTGTACTGTTCTGGAGTCCCTGCCAGGACTCCTGACATCTGCAAATATACTCCAATCAGCAAACCAGGGCAGCCCATTTGCCGTTCCTGAAAGTCCTGTGAGGTCACAAAGATGTGGAGTTATTACTCACATTTCCCAGGGAAGCAAACAGAAGCTAAGCCGCCGTCTCAAGGTCACTTAGTGGATGATGGTTTGGGGATAAAACTGTATTTTTTGCTCCAGTGCTTTGCAAACTGAGACATTATCAGATTTGATTCAGACTCTGTTCCTGGAGACAGTCCTTAGCAAACTGGTACAAAGAACTGGCCTAAAGCCTAAAAGAACTTTCCCAAGGCCAGTTCCACCTAGCATTGGGAGTGCTGAGATTTCTGGAACCATCTGTTCTGTACTGGGAAAAGATCTACCTACAATGGTTTGCAAGTCTATAGCAAGCAGAAGTAAAAGAATCTATATAGAGTAGCAGATAAAAACAAGCACTTAGATAGTGAGACAACATCAGATCGGGTGCTCAGGACTCCAGTGTCTATGACTGGAGTAGCATTATCAAATTGGGGGAGGGGCTACAAACATTCAGCAGAAATTGACTGGGGGAAGTCCCCGTGAGACAGCCGGCTGGATTTCCCAGGGAGAGTCCCCTGAAGAGCCAAGTGACCTCCCTCATGAGGCTTCTGAATGAACAGTTAGTAAGAGATAGACATCACTCCAAGGCACCTGAAATCACCAGAAACAAGCAGGGAAGACGCTAGGGCAGTCAGCTGGAGTCCTGATGGACAGAGCTCTGGGCAGAGGATCCTCTGAATCCTCCGGATGATGAGCTCTGACTTCCTGTGACTGTCAGCGTGTCTACCCCATTGGATGAATGATAACCTCACAGTTCACCTTCTTGCTGTGTCACAGACACAGTGTTGTTAATGCCCTTAGCTGTTTGCTGCTTCCTTCCTCTTTGGTACAGAGTTAAGAAGCCAGCCTTCCCTGGGACAGGGAGATCTGAAGGATGCAAGGCAGGATCTCTTTGCTCCCAGAGTAGTTGTACTTCTCCTCATCTTCCTCGTCCTCGTCCTCCTCCTCCTCTTCCTTCTTTCTCCTCCTCCTCTTCCTTTTTCCTCCTCCTCTTTATCCTCTTCTTCCTTCTTCATTTTAAAGAACTTCACGTATAATGAATTTTGATAATATTCAATCCCCTCCCCCAATTCCTCCAAGGTCTACCCCTCTTCCCTCCCCATCCACCTCTTATGTCCCCCCTCACCCCTTTAAAGTCTGTCGAATTCCCTTCGTGCTGCCTATACACTCTCGGGTCTGAGCCTCTTCCCTCACAATGACCCCCGAGCCTTGGAAAGAGGGACGTGATGCGGCTGTCCCATTAAGGGCCAAGTATTCTGTACTCTCTTATTCTCTGCATCTTGACAAGGTGTGGATCCCTGTGTTAATGACATTTACACTGCAAAAGAAGCTTCTCTGATGAGGGTTGAGAGACATCCTAATCTGTGGTAGAACAGTTAGTCTTTAGGAATAAACTTAACACAATGTCTATTTAGCAGAATAATAGTGGAGGTTTGTCCTTAGGGGCTGTGATCTGTCTTGCCACAAGCTTAGGTTGCATGCGACAATTTACCTGTATACTGTATGTTATGTTTGACCTTTAAACTGTTCATATGATGTTACAGGGCTTTTTGAACCTGCTAATGATCACAAACATATTGGCCTCGAACAGCAATTTATAACTAACTGGTTTCTTTCAGAAGCTTAAGGGGAGAACCATTTTCTAGTGGGACCATATTGCTCGACCCACAGTTACACAATTCTCGGATCCCTACCTGAATTACTGTCACATGGTCTTGTGATGTCACCCACAGTCTAGGATAACCTCCTTACCTTAAGTTCTTTAATCACATCTTGCTATGGAAGGTAATGTTTTGACAGGTGCTGGAGCTAAGATGTGGGTATCTTTGGAGGCTTTTTTTTTCTGCCCACATTGGGAATGGGAAGAGATACTTCCAGAGGTAAGATTTAACTTGAGATTAATTGGTCAGAACTGGGTAGAAGTGGAAATAGGAGTCTGTTAGGTTGGCCTAGACAAGACATGATGACATCTGGATGAGTCTGGTGGCCATGGATGCAAAGGTGGAATGGATGAGAAGGTCAGGCAGTGCTAAAGAAAAGCTTTCCTAGACAAAAAGACTCTCCTGTGTCTACAAGGGCAATGGAGAACCTGAGTTTAATTTCTTTAGAGGGACATCAAAGAACATAACACATAATAGGATTGAATGATTCTAATTTATAGACTGTCTAGTTTGGAGACTACACAGAACTTTGTATTCATGTTAAGTCTAAGACAAATTTAATATTGAATAACCTTTGAACAGTAATGTATAGTAAAAGGTGGATGGTTAGGCTGATTTCAAAGAGAAAAACTGATTTCTAAGGCCTAAAAGAACATATATTTATAAACAGGTTTTTTTCTAAGTGCTACCCCTCTAGCCAGGTGTGGTCAAGATCAGTCCTGTTTTCAAGGAAGAACGACATGACAAAATCTCCTCGACAGCCCCAGTACAGAGACAGAGCAGCTTAGCCTCACTGGGGCAGTATGGTTAGCCACATGTGTGTGCTAAGACTGTATTTACACCACAGCCGGGGTACTGCCCAAGCACAGACATAATGAGAATCAGCATAATAAAGGCAAGAACAGATCCAAGCACCTTGACTGCTCATCAATGCACAAGACAGATATCTGCAGTACATGGCACTACCTCCAACCTCCTGCCCTGGCAGAAGAACTGCCAGCTTAATGTATTTATTTCTAAGGTAATGAAATTGCCTTTATAAAAAACTAGGGAATCTTAACGAATTCTGTGTTCTGAGCACCAGGGGGAAAATTCATTTCCAGTGGCTTCTTATTGGATGGCAATCGGAAAAAAAATTCAGCTGCTAATAGCTCAGGAGTGGTTACAGCAAAGTCATTGCATTTTCTATTAGGCAATACACCTGGGATCTATTTTATCCTTATTATTTTTCCAGGCAAGAGAGCTAATTGACATAAGCCATCACTCTGGCTTCCTTCTCCAATTATAGCTACCTCTCTCCTGATGTCCCGAACCTCTCTACCTTGTCTGACCTTTGACTCTTTTGCCTTAGCAAGGGGCCAGATTCTTTGCTTCGTTTTGTGACAGGCTTTTAACTCTGCATCCCCTTTCTCTGTGTTTGGGTAGCTGTGGGGTGGGGAGTGTATGTTCGTGTATGTGTTTGTATGTGGATCTGTTTGTGTGTGTGTGTGTGTGTGTGTGTGTGTGTGTGTGTGTGTGTGTGCGTGTGTGTGTATGCTAGTGCCTATGTGTACACTTGAGTATGTGGAGGTCAGAGGTCAGTGTCAGGTATTTCATACCTTTCTCCACCTTATGTTTTGGAGACAGGGTTGTAGAAAAATTTAATCTCAATCTGGGGTTTCTACCCTGCCTTTGACCATTTAGTTCTCTTATAAAACACACACATAGCCTTTATATTTATAATAAGCCTTTATATTTATAATTGGTTCATTAGAACCAATTACTTGCTATGTTTCATCTGGGCTGCTCATAACTCCAATTGGCCAGCCCTCGTGACCTTGCTTTCCTGCCTCCTAACCCATGGCTTCTTTTCATCTGTCTACCTTCTCCCTCCTCCTGATTCCTCCAACCATCAAGCCAGGGCACCCAGGACCCTCCCTTCTATCTTATCTTCACCAATCAGGGATAACTTGGGGGGGGGCAAGGTTACGTAGTTATACCTGGGTACTTGTTACATAGTTACATAGTTACACCTGGGTACTGTACTGGTTACATAGTTATACCTGGGTACTTGTTACCTAGTTACATAGTTATATTTGGGTACTTGTTACATAGTTACACCTGGGTACTGTACTTGTTACATAGTTATACTTGGGTACTTGTTACATAGTTACATAGTTGTCCTTAGGTACTCTCAGACTCTAGTCCCTGGGAGCACCCAGGCTTTGGGGGCCAGTACTTCTCATTACAATACATATCACAATATCAAGCCTCAACAAGTCCCCTTTTTTGTTGACCAACAAACCCCATGCATCTTCTTGTCTCCACCCCCTGAACCCCCTATGACCCCCAGAGTTAGGGTCATAGATGTGGGCTGGCGCACCTCTCCCCAGTTTCCAAGATGGGCTTTTCATGTCCATCCGTTCTTTGCTTCTGTACTGGGACAGAATAGCGGGGTATCCCTCTTCTGTTTCTTTTCCTTTGGTCTGAATGACATGCTTGTTTTAAAAAAAATGATGGTTTGTACCTGTTAGAACATGAGAGCTGAGGGAAAAGATGAGGTATAAATAAATATGGGGAGCTTTACAGTTTGGATCCTTGTAGGGAAATATAAGTGTTTTAAACTCAACTGACACTCTTTCCTGTAGAATTAGGACTCCTGATGCACCCTTTTAAGGACTCATTAAAACAACAACAACAACAAAAATCAGATACTTAACAACTAATAAAATTCCCCAGCTGCAGGCTTGGTGAACCAGCTTTTCATCCTCACATTTGGAAAGGCGGCTGAAGGAAGACATCTGTTCTTTGTTTCTGATGAGTTTGGTGTTTTTGTTTTTACAAATGAATTCTTCTCTTCTCTCCTCTCCTCCACCTGCTTCCTCAGTGGCCGTGCCTGCAGCAGCCCCACCAGTGTGCCAGCCCAAGAGTGCCACTAACGGGCACCATCCTGTTCCTCGACTCTCCATTTCCTCCCGAGCCACGGTGGTAGCCAGGATGGAAGGCGCCTCCCAGGGAGGCCTGCAAACAGTTATGAAGTGGAAAACGGTGGTTGCCATCTTTGTGGTGGTCGTGGTCTACCTCGTCACTGGTGGCCTTGTCTTCCGGGCATTGGAACAGCCCTTTGAGAGCAGTCAAAAGAACACAATCGCCTTGGAGAAGGCAGAATTCTTGAGAGATCACATCTGTGTGAGCCCCCAGGAACTGGAGACACTGATCCAGGTGAGCAGGGAGTGTGTTGAGCATGCAGCAGCCTTTGAGGAGGGATTATGGGGTTGGTTTCGCCGTTGTGGGTCGCTGAGTTTTGTCTTTGGTGATCAGGGAAGTCTTCTCTGGAAAGGTCACATGTGTGATACTTCATAGAAGCCAGCAAGTGAGGGGTGTGCCAATGTGGGAGAAGAGGGGCCATGAGCTCGTTGTATATTCATGTTTTCAGATCTGGTGGACAGAGTGCAGCAGGCAAAAAAGGATTTTAGATTTTTCAGATCCAAGAACACCAATACATGTTGATGAACTCTGGTCTGGGGTCTCTAGGAGAGACCTGGGACAGCAGGGTGCCCCAAAACAGAGGAAGGAAGACGTGTGACTAAGCATGGATGTATTAAGCAATTCGGTGTCAAGGAATATGAGAAAGAGAGAAACAGTCTGCAGATATGTAGATGAAGAAGGAATTTGTGGATCCCCGAGAGAGTTGCTGAGTGCGTTTATGGGGGAGAAATGATAAATATCATAGTAACAGTAGTCACCAGACTGGTTGTTTTAAAACACCACATGCCAGACACTGCATTCAGGCCTTTGTGTTCTCTGAATATCAGTGGAAGAGAGAGCCACGAGAAGACGGAGGTAGAGAACCTGGGATGCAGCCAGAGGAAGCTAGCCTGCATCAACAGAGGGAGGGGTGGGCTTGCCACAGGTGAGCGGGAGGGGGAGAGGGGAGTGGTCCAGAGCCCACTGTAGGACTTCTACCTTAGAAGTGAAGGAGGTGAGATGCCTCAGAAGCTGACCTCAGGGCTCCTCAGGCAGCCTCTTGGGCTAGAAAGTCTGAGGGGAAGGAAGTAATACTCACGGTCACAAGGAGGAGTCCTCCACCCCCATGTTTCTGAGTTTCTAAGGTCTGGAAGGAGAGGGATACAAAAGATGGCTTGCACAATTCCCTCTGGCTCTGGGGTCCAGGACTTAGAATTCTAATAGATGACACATCTCAGGATTGCGTAGTATTGATAAAGCTGGGCTGGCCGATTCATTTATTTCAACTGATACAGATAGAGCAAGAGAGTTCAGATGCTACATAGGATTTGGTGTCCTCAGGGTAACCAGTCTTTAACTTCTTGTCTTGACAGTGTCTTGACTTCCTTCTTAAATAAGTTAGAAATCAAGCTCCCTCCTCTGTGAATAAATATGATCATACTGCTTTTCTTCAGTTTTTATTAAAAAAAAAAGTTCAAGGGCAGTGTTTTATGCCACTCTTTTTATAATAATTCAATTCTTTGGATGTCTTTGACTTTTTACTTTGTCTTTTGTGAAGAAAAAAAAAGCTGCCAAATCTGTGTTAGAAGCATGTTGTACAGATTAATGTAGAATCCAAGACCATCTATACCAGGTAAAATGAGAGAAATAACTGAAATATTTGTAAGTACAAGTATACTATATTTATCCATGCTGTGGTATGTGGTGGGGAGCTTATCTTTAACTGCAGTGAATGTCATAGCCTGGAAGATGATCTGTCTTGAGTCTAAAATTTAGACTCTAAACCATGTTACGTTTCTTCTTTAGACAGTGAGACCATAAAGAAAGGGATCATGGCTTGCTGTGTTTGTACGTGATCTATATGTTGCTTTGTGTCTGATTATTTCCTCATAGCTAAATACTTTGGGAAATATCGAAGCACATCTGGAACATTGGTGACGTCAAAAGATAGTGGAGCTTATTCAGACACTGGCCAATAATTATCGTTTTATTGCCCAGGCTTTGACCCTCTACTTTATGAAAGGACTCAGAGGCACAAATGAGGGTTGATATGGACAAGCAAGTGGTTCCTCATTCTGATGGTGCCATTAGTCTGCGTCTTTATCAAATGTACTCAGTTTTATTTTGTTTGCTTTTTATATTTATTTACTTTAAGTGGTCTACGAAACTGTATACAGGTTACCCAACAATATTTTACAGAATGTACAAATCAGGGTAAATGTACTTATCTCCTTAAATATTTCTCATTCTTTATAAAGGAAACATTCAAAATTATTTTACATTACATTATTTAATGTGTGTCTCATGGTGGTGGTTGTGTGTGCCCCAGTACACTCGTGGCCATCACAGGACAAGCCACAAGGGTCAGTGTGTTCCTTCGCATATTGTCCTGGGAATTGAAATCAGATCATGGGGCTTGACTAAAAATACCCATCCCTACTGAGCCATCTCACCAGCCTCCAAATTCTTCCTTCTCGCTTTCTACCAACATCACGGTCCTTATGTAGTCTTGCTCTACTGTATTGCAATGCTGGGGAACTCTTTTCCAGTCTCGCTAGAACTAAGTACTCTTGGCCAAGCTTTCTCCTCACAACAATCCTCTCTCACTTTCCAAGCCTCTGATAGCTACCACAGTTCAACTGAGTTCATAACTACTTAGTTCAATTTCTATGGGATCAATTTGTGTGTGTGTGTGTGTGTGTGTGTGTGTGTGTGTGTGTGCGATTTCTGTGTGTGCATATATATGCTTGTGTGCATTCGTGCACACACATTTAGAAGCCAGAGGTCAATATTGGGTGTCATTTTTCAGGTGCCGTATACCTTGGTGGTTTTTGAGCTCTTTCACTAGACTGGAACTAGCCAAGTGGGTGTGGCTGGCTGGCCAGTGAGCCCAGGGATCTTTCTTATCTCTGCTCCTCAGGGCTGAGATTACAAGTGAATACCACCAGGCCTGGTTTGTTTGTTGGCTTGTTTTTATTTATTTTTTCATGGATTCTGGGTGTGGAACCCATTTTACCAACCAAGCTATTCCCCCACCCCTGAGACCAACTCTTATATTCTATGTATGAATGAGATTGTTTACCTCTACGGATCCTCTGTTACACGAGGTGTGTACCCACCTAAGATAATGTAATAACCATTGACAAAGTGCTGTAGACAAGTGGGCGCTCTGCATGTATTATAGCATTCAATCTTCTGAACGATGTTTGCTTTGGTTTAGATGACGAATCCTCAGAGTCTTGAAAACTGAAGGTGTGGTTGACACCTGGAGAGGTTCTTTTCAGAGAGACTGCACAGTGAGGACTTAATCTATCAGTGGCTGGATCCATTGATGGATTCATACCTTGATGGCTTTATCGGGAGGTGGTAGAAACTAATGGACAAGAACTAGTCGGAGGGAGCAGGTTGATTGAGGCCTGCATGTCTTGGGGAGCTCTTGATGTCTTGTCTTCCGGTTTCCTAGCAACCATAAGATGGACAGCTTCACTCCCCTCCATGCTTCTTCTCATGCTGTTCTGCCTTAGTCTATGTCCCCAATAATGGGACCATGCAACCATGGCTAACCCCTCACCCCACCCCCTCCCACTGTGACAAAAATAACAATTTTTTCTTTTAAGGTAACTCCCTCAGGTACTTTTCATGCTGATGAAGCACAGTATTGTAAGTTATTATCCTCACTTGTTAAATGAAGAAACATATTATAAGAGAGACCGAGTAACTTCCTAAGTTCTAAGGTGTCGGAGTTGTCTGGGACTCAAAGTCATGGGTATTAACCTGCCTCACTCATTGAACCCACAATCTTGTTCTATGGTGAACTTGATTCTCTCATTCAAATATCTGCCTTCACTCAATCATTCAATCATTTAGAAAGAAAATAACTACTGGGGTGCCTTGCATCTAACAGAAAGTATTTTCTGTTTCTTCTCTCTGCATTCACTGAGTATTACTTAGACCTGGGGTATTTTCTGATATCTGTCTGCTATGACTTAGGTGTTTATTCTCATGTCTATGTGCAGTCTTTATCAGAATGCATGTTAAGTAGTTTAAATCACTACGTAGGCGCCAGTCAAGCATCAGGAGATTCTGTTTGTCCTTCAGGTATTGATGCTTCGTGTGCATGTAAGTATCCACGCTGTGGAGAAGGGCAGTAGCTGTACGCTGTCTCCACACAGCACTGGAGACAGGGCTTCTAACAAGCGTTGTATTTAAAGGTGGCTTTCCTTTAGGAAGGGTTTTCTGTGAGTTGTGATATGTCGGCAAAACAATATTATTGCATCTCACTATAGTCTAGAAGGAGTGACCAGTGGAGAGAAAATTAGATTTCCTGGACAGATTGTGTGAAACTGTCATGAAACAAAGATGGAAGGTGTAGTTAGGATCAAATACAGAATTCTCAAAACAGCACCATTCGGACAAAAATGCCCAGACGGCTCGGAAGAACCAAAGGTGGAGATGGATTTTCTGATAAATTGAATCACCTCGATAGTGTGGGACCCCTGACAGACTGACAGTTCACTGTCCTCTAGAGGCAGAAAACATTAGCTGTGATGGAGGAGATGGCTCATCTATCACTCCATCAATTCACACGTCCATCTCTGTACACTCAGCCTTGGAATTGCTACAAAACTCCTCCGCAAACAGGTTATGAGTTAGGGGCTGGAGTTACACAGGATGAGACTAAGACACAACTTGAGTTAAGTCCCTAGCCCTCTCTGTGCTCCAATTTTTATTGTCAGCAAAATATAAAATCTGGCCTTCGGGTGCTAGAAAACTAAAAGTAACAATCCAGCAGGAAGGGTGGAGACTTCGGAGCATGATGAGAGCTTGTAAGTGGCTAGTGACAGGTGTAGCTGTGTTTCTCTCTTGGAACTTCAGGCAGTTATTCCTTTATGGGGCAGATAATTGATAGATTGAATTGATTGAACCTAGGACCCACATGGCCGACAAGTTCCAGCACTGGGCTGTATCTAAGCTAAAGCAGTGTTTCCCAAAGGAGGCATGGAGGTGCGGAGGTTGCCTCTGTGGTAACATTTAACTGTATGTGGAGACATTTTTTGGTTACCACACAGCAGAGGTACTATAGCTATCTAGTGGGTAGAGGCCAGGGAGACCACTAAATACCTTCATAATATCTCATCAGGGATGGTCTAGTTTAACGACAAATACATTGGAAAGCCACAAAGGAAGAAATACGTAATCAATAATTTGAATTCTCTGGATTGGAGCTATTTGAAAAATGTTCCCAAGGGTGAGGAATCATATATCTAGGCATCATTTATGGGTATTTATCTCCCTTCACCATCACAACTATCTATCCCAGCAAGGTTATCTTTGGGGCTCCCATATAGATGAGGAAACAGGACACCAGGGGGTGAAGATATGCTCAGGGTGTGGGTAGTAAGTGAGAGATAAAGGGTTTGTTGCCAGGCAGTTTTCTGACATTATCTCATGCCCTCCACCAATGGGGAGGCTCATTAGGTAGACAGTATGGTAGACTCTGAAGAGCATCTCAGTGGCTTGAGAGAGCGCTACAGTGGTCAGCTGTTTGAACTGAAATGGATGGGAGGAGGTGAGTGGAGAGGAGTTAGGGAAAATGGGGTGAGCTGGATTGGCCCTTCTCAGATTTGCAGAGGAGTTTGGGTTTTATACTGTAGGAAGTGGGGACACAGTAGCTAGAAAAACCGATCTTTTACCAAAGAGGAAGAAGAGTTGGAGAACGAAGAAGTTGGAAGGCCAGTAGGGAGCTCTTAGAACATCATGTATAATGTAAAGGAGGGCAAAGGGTAGGAGGGTTAGAAGTGGGTGGATTTGCCCTTTTACCCACTGAACCTAAGTCTCCTCCTCATTGTCAAGGGAGTAGTCAGTCTTCACAGGGATTCCAGAGAATGTTGGATGTGATAAATGCCTGGTAGAGAACCTGAATGCTATTGGCTCTCAGAATCCACTGTCCCTGACCTGGTCAACTGTCCATCTTGCTTCTCCAGTGTGACCTGCAAGAACTGTAATGACATGAACAAAGTCACCCACACTCATGTATTCCTTTTGCTGTGGAGTGCGGTAACTTAAACGTGCTTTTGAACTCGAGTTTCCATAGACATGATATGATAGTCACTTTGTCCCGAGAATGTCTTTACCCCTGATGCTCTCGGGTGTCATAATTGCTTATCATCCTGTTCCCAGTGCAATTGCACCAGACACGTCTGCGCTGACTAATCTCGGTGAAAGCCATAAAACATCCGTCTTCTGCAACCCAGGGAGCATAAAATCATAGGAGGCTTCAGTGACTGACAGGGGAAGGAAAGATGCTTCCGCTGCACGGGTGATGATTTGTTTCCGTCGTTTATCAGGGTTTGAGTTGTTGGGTGTTTCGTGGCTTCGGATGTCCTCAGTGGATCTCATGTGGACACTTTGTGACACTCGGTGCTTGCTGTTGGACATGTGCAACTGTCTCCTTCCTTGTGTTTTGTAACCTTCCTGACCACAGTGTCTATGACAAGGATCTGGGGCTGCCCTGTTGATCTCTGATATTAATTATGTTTCTTGGGTTTGATTCCACCATGCTTTAGACCAAGAGCATTGACTTTAAAATATGGGCAGCTACATGAGGGAACCAGATTCTATGCTGTGGTGCTGGGTGTGGTGGACATTTTGGTCCCGGTGACTGTAGCTGCTATTCTGAAGGTAGGATGGGGTAGAGGCGACACAGCCTTCCCTTCAGAATCAATGTGGGTTAACAGCATAGTCCTCGATCATTTTTTAAGGCTGTCGGGGTTGCCATTTTCTTCTGCTAACACCTTAGCCACTCACTGATTCATCCATTTAGTGACTGTGTTGATGGTCCACTGTGTTCCAGACACGATCCCAGATCCTGAGGCTTGGACAGTGAATCGGAGATATGTGAGATCTTTGCGTGTTTGGGGTTTATAAGTAAGATGACCTGACCTACCTTACCCGTTCTGTGCTTCTGTGGAACTTCTTGACTGTTCTTCACCCCTTTCAAGGTGTCCTGGCTTTAAACATGTTCTATTTGTAGATAAAGGGAAAGGCAAGCCTTATTATCACATAAATATTTGTAAGTAAAATGAGGATGAAAGAGGAAACCAAGGCCCTCTATCTCCCAAGGGCAGTGACTATAAACATGTGCTACCCACCATACTTGGCCAAAAAAACCTTGTCTTAAAATTTTATATTTTTTTGTACCTGTATTTTATTTAAGGCCTTGAACAGACCAGGAAGCATTTTCTTACTAAATGTGAGTCCCTGACTCCAGAATATTCTTTGGTTGCTAGGAACTACAGATCCTTCTGGCTTAGTTAATGCTGCTTCTCCCATCTATGTTCCTGTCCTGTCTGTGTGTGAACAGAGTCCCTCAGTCTCTGCAGTCCCCTGTGTCTCCACGTGTTCAGGAAACATAGTAAGGAAAGCACGATGTCTTAGTTAAGGATTTCTACAGCCATGAAGAGACGCCATGATTATGGCAACTCTTATGAGAGAGAGCATTCACCTGGGGCCGGCTTACAGTTAGAGGTCTGGCTCGTTATCGTTATCATCATGTTGGGAAGCACGGTGGCATGCAGGCAGACACAACGATGAAGAAGCCTATCAGGCAGCAGGAAGAGAGAGTGACACTGGGCCTGGCTTGAGCACCTGAAACCTGAAAGCCCACCTCCCAGTGACACATTTCCTCCAATAAGGCCATAGCAACTCCAACTAGGCTTCCACCTTGTTATTATTTATTGCTCCCCCCTCCCAGGGTTGTGGGTTCTGTCACTGTTTTGGGAAAAGGATCTCAAGCTTTTAAAGCCAGATATGGAAGGGCTAATGGAAACTGGCAAGGCCTTGGGAAATGAATCAGCACACAAGGATTCGGTGCTCCAAAAACCAAACCCCCAAACTCTCAGAGAAACAATGTCGGAACCCAGAAATAAGTGCTAGTGAATCTGCACTTCTACCCAAATGTGCCTGTGTTGGCTTTCCTTCAAAGCGTTGCTGTATAATATATTGCGGAATAATGAAGTTTTGATGGTGGTTTGTGCAGTTCTTATTTCTAACCCGTGCTATTCATTTGATAACTGATATTTGGCTACTTGGCTCAGAGCCGGTACCATGTTAGGTTTTTAGCAATTCTAAAAACCGTATGAGGTGAGAGTATGAGGCAAACACGGCCTGCCCTCTGAGCGCCTTCAGCAGGTACAGACGACGGTCAGCTCCCGGAGGCATAGTGCTCGCTGCTCCACTGCTGTGGGAGTGTGCCTTGTCTTCCCTCCATGACCTTCCTCAGAGGTGAGCAACAAGGGCCTAGAGAGTTGCTCAGACTTTGGTCAAAGGCAGGACTGAGATGCAGACCGTGTGGCTCCAGAAACCTTGCTTTTTTTTAAACCACAATGCTCTTATTCCCAAGTTGAGGAGACAGGCTTGGCTTGGATGAAGTCCAATGTGATTGGTTCAAAAGACTAGGAAGCACGCAGACTCTCATTCATGGAGAGAGAGTCTTAAACTCGACTTTCAGGGCCCCTGAGATGGGCTCACATACCTGTGAGTCAGTAATGATTGGTTACTCGCCAGCTTCTACAGGGATATGGCTTTGTGTCTGAACACAGGTGTTAGGACTAGGCCTGTGTGTTCTGTTTAAAAGCCGGGGAACGAACACTACCATTAAGAATAGCTTTTCAGTCTGTGTCGAGAACATTTATTTTCACTTAATGGAAATGGGGAGAAGAGGTGCAAACCATGTGGGTTCAGGATGACCACTGAGCAAGTGAAGGCCGTCTTTAGACGCCTTTAAAATGGGGGCAGTCATGTAAGTTCTGAAATGTCTGTGTCGGCGTGGACGGTGAAAGAACAGAAGACAGGTGAAGGCTAGAGTTAAAGGTTTAAACCGTCTTCGGTCTACCACTTATCAATTACTGTAAGTCCAAACAAACCACTTATCAATTACTTTAAGTCCAAACAAATCACTTCTGTCTTTTGTTATCTCATTTGAGAATATCCTCATTGAGAATAGTTCCACCTATGACTCAGGATTTTGGTGAGAACCAATGGCTACTATTGTTATTTTTAAAAGTATTCTAGAACCTTCTGAGTGTTTCTGATTGTCCCAACGTCCTTATTTCCACCTTAATCAAGCCATACTTATCAGAGATATGCTGACTCATTCTTTACTGCGCTTGGGGCATAACATGAGTTTGGTGTTAAAGTTGCACAATAAAGGATCAAGCAAATTGAGTCAAGTACAGTGAAACCAACGGGACCCCTTCGAGCAATGTTTTAATCATCTATTAAGTTTAGACCCTCTCTATACTTTCTATAAGTTCACACTGCAATGAAGTGGAACTTCTATAGCTGCCTCTGCAGACTCGTAAGTGATTTTATTGTTTCTTTAATCTATTTTTATTACTTTCCTAATTACATTTATTTCTTTAATGAGTTTTGGTGGAAGGGGGTATGCATTGCACTGTGCCCATGTCAACGGCAGAGTGACAACTTCCAGGGGTCAGCTCTGTCTTTCCACTATATGGACTCCAGGGGTCAGATACAGGCAGTCAGGTTTAGCAGGATGTGACCCTAATCTGCTGAGCCATCTTGCCTGTCTGTCTGTCTGTCTGCCTGCCTGCCTGTCTATCTTATCTCGTCTCGTCTCGTCTCGTCTCGTCTCGTCTCGTCTCGTCTCGTCTCGTCTATCTACCTATCTATCTACCTACCTACCTACCTACCTACCTACCTACCTACCTACCTACCTACCTACCTACCTACCTACCTACCTACCTATCTATCTATCTATCTATCTATCTATCTATCTATCTATCTATCTATCTATCTATCTATCTTGTCTGTCTGCCTGTCTGTCTGTCTGTCTGTCTGTCTTTCTATCTATCTTTCTATCTATTATCACTCATCCGTCAGGTGGGGAGAAGTTTTATTATATCATATAGCACAACTTGGAAAGAAGTTAAATAAGCTTCCCAAATGGAATTGCTTCACAATGACAATATTTAGCTAAAATCAGTCATTATATTCAGGTGTTACTGAATTGAGTTTTTTGAAACCACACCCTCCTTGTTCAAAGGACTAACTTGGGATCATGAGAAAGTCTAGGTTGCTTTAGACCATGGGCTAGGGATGCGCACGCTGGCTCGTTTCTCTGATTCTATAAATAGATCCTCTGCTCGTCTGTCCCTTCTGCAGGTGGCTTTCACTTTAGATTTATAGCCAGGAAATAAAGTCCTGATGAAAGCCTGTTACCTGCCTCTCGGGATCCTAGGAAAGGCTAATATTTGCACATAATTGAATATTCAAAGCAGCAGGAAACAAACACCATGGTGATATGGTGATATTCACTTTAGCCTAGAGGCACTCCTCCCTTTGTCTTTCTGAGACTATCTCTTTTCAGGGAAGACTGGAAGTTGTTGTTATTGAGGGCTTTGAAGTGGTATAGTTAGGATGGCCTCTGGATTATAGCAAACCCTCCCAGGCCAGCACTGGCCTGATGTCTTACTGACCCTCTGCCTGGGTGGAAGGAGACCAAAGCTTCCTTTCCATTTTCCCAATCCTCTCACAAGGCAGTCGTGGTGTCTCAGCCTTGGTATGACAGATGTGGTGAACTGAGTGTCTGAGACAGCAAAACCCAAAACCCAAACCAACCAACCAAACAAAAAACAAAACCTCAAACTCTGGACAGACAGATCTAGTTTTCCAGAGTGTGGATCATTGATCTTCCTGTTGAGGATGGAACAGCATCATTGGCTGGATTTGCCATCCAGTAGATTCGCACTGTGGCCAAAGTACCTCATTATTCTCAGCCTCTCATGTCCCGTGGAGACAGTAGTGAGGCTGTCAGTCATTGTGACGGCTAGGTTAATAAGTGCACTTATAGGAACTCAAAAGGGATGCCTATTATTATTAATATAGAATGAGAATTCACTAGCTGAACTGTGGCATACATTTTAAAAACACCTTCATAACAACTTTGCAAGAGAGAGAGCCTTTCCTCATTTTATAGATGAGAAAACAGGTTCAGAAAAGCTGGGTGTCTTTGTACAGTCCAAATATTTGCGGCTTTATTTGTATTTGCAGGAGTAATATCTATGACACTCTCTCCCTGTCTGACTGAGGCGCCTGTGGCCTCTGACCCTCGCAGTGTGTCTAGTTGAGTAGGGCTTCAGACTTCCTCCCCCTCGCTGTTGTTTGATATTCTGAAGCAGCTAAGTTCCACTGCTTCCTGAGCCCCAGGCCAGCGCACTTCCCACTGAGTCAATGAAATATTTATGTGCTAAGTACTTTTGAAGCAGGAGAAAGGAGGAAAGATTGTTAAGAACAAATGAATATCTTCTCTCTGCTTCTCACCTGAAGCTCCTCAGTCCTCTCTCCCAAAAGAATGTGGGTGAATTACCACCCCACTGGGCAGGGCTTTTGAATCACTGAGGGTGTTTGGGGGCTGTAATGCCTGTGCTTTGCAGAACCTTTCTCACGGAGGAGCTCATGGGCTTTCCTTCTGTCCATTCACAGCTGAACACATGCTCAATTTTAGTTTGCATATGAAGCCATCCCCAATATTCACACGCCATACCACCTCATCTCTGACTAAATATCCAGTTCATCAGTTCCTTTGCTGATGGAGCCCTGCAGGAATGAAGAACCTTGGGGACCCAGAGCTATGGGGGGGTACCCTCATATATGATCCTTTCTTTTTGTTCTGTGGTATGTAAGCTATTAGTAAAATGTCTGTGACCTGGGTCATACCTGAGTTGTGGCTCCAACTTAATTTTTTTTTTTTTTTTTTTTAAAACAGATCCAGTCTTCATTCTGGAAATATCCTGGTTTTGGACAATAAATCCTAGCTCTCTGTGTCCATGTGTGTGGCACAAGTCTGTTGGTTTCTTCAGCTAATCGGAGACAAGCAGATGATTATGTGTCTTTGGTTGTTTGTCTTCATGATGCCTCATGAGGGAAGAGAGAAACAGATGATCTCACCAAGTACACAGATCATAGGAGAAAAGCCCCCGACAGTTATTGGTCCCCCGTGGGCCATCGCTTATCCCTGTGCAGCACGAACACTCATGATGACATCTTGTGCTGTATGGAAGTGTGATTTACACAGCCCAGCATTCTTAACAGAGGATCCCGGCGTCCTGAAGGGGAGAGTCACCCTCCCCGCCCTCCGCTCCCCCCAACCCCTTCATGTACCACCCCCCACAGTAGGCATTTTCTGTGAGGCTGTGGCTTCTCTCTTACACTTTCAGAGAGGTCTGAAAGCATGGTGTGCGGTGTAGGGGTGGAGGGAGATAGAAAAGCGAGGCACAGATGCTTTCAGATGCTGCCTTCCTCCAAGTCAGTTACCCCTTCTTATTTTTAAAGATCATTTTACCTGACCACACATGTATTTGTGGAATGGTGGTTGTTGTTTTTATGATTATCTCATATATTAAGAAGTAGAAATGTTTTCTTATCCCCCCTCTGGAAAGATCGTGCACTTATGTCTATTACCTTAGCTTGTTTATCCAATTAAGCACTCACCCTAGTGGTTCCTCTCGAGTCATTGAGTCATTTATTAGCCAGCTGGCTTGGTGCTAGAAATGCTAACTAAAGGGTCAAACAGGAAATTTTAATGAGGGGTAGAATTAGAATATAAAGTAATATCTTCTTATATGTATGTATGTATGTATGTATGTATGTATGTATGTATGTATGTATCTATCATCTATGTATATATGTATCTATACTTATCTATGTATCTATTTTTCTATGAGTCATCTATCAATAATGTATCTATCACCTACCCATCACCAAGATGTATCTCTCACCTATCAATACCCCACTTACCAGTCCTCTATTATCTCTCTATCCATCACTTGTCACCTGTCTGCTTATAAGAGCTCCGTGGACTTTATTTAAAGTGGTTGCCTTTGTAGGCGAACAGATGCTGCTCACCGAGTGAGAGATTGTGACTCAAATTGGTGTTAATGCCAGTTGAATTTTCACCATGTAACAACCTTAATGTCTTTTGAAATGCTGGAGATGGAACCTAGCTAGAGCTAATGACAGCGAGGTGAGTGCTTGACCTCGGAGCCATCTCCCCAGCCCCAAATAACATCGTTTAAATGCAACTGTACCCAGTTTAGTCAAATCATTACATTATCTGTATGTCCAAATGTTCACGATATCCTGGCTGCTTGCTGATCTCCACCCCCTCTTTTGTGTCTTGAGATAATTCATGAAGCTCAGGTTGTCCTAGAACGCCATATGTAGCCTTGAACTCCTGATCTTCCTGCCTCAGTTTCCCAAATTCTGGGATTAAAGGTGCATCTCCCCATTCCCAGCTTTGCTTGACTTTTGTGCCATGAATACAAAGATAATAGAAGCAACAAAGAAAATTCATTTAATTATAAAATGTTTTGAACTCAAGCCATTAAAAATGTTGAGCAATACTTTAAAAATAAAGTTAATTTTAAATAGTAATTAATGTTAAAACTACAGACTCATTTAGAATTACTGCTATTTAGTTAAAAGAATGTTTCTGTTGTATATAATTTTTAAAAGCTAGATACATTTTAAGTAGTTTCACTCTAAGTAAATGCTAATTATTTACTGTATTTGAATATTACACAATAAACACATTACTTGGTACCTCAAAAGAAATGTTTTTTTATCAGTTACAATTACAAGAAATGATCCTCAAAATTCAAATGATAACAGCTATAACCAGGTTTGTTGGGCATTTATATATATATATATATATATATATATATATATATATATATATATATATATATATATATATATATATATATATATATATATATATATTGTGTGTGTGTTTTGTGTTTTTTTTTTTTTTTTTGAGGTAGGTTTTTCTGTGTAGCCTAGTCTGTCCTAGAACTTGCTTTGTAGAACACGCTGGTCCTCAAACTAATAGAGATCTACATGCTTCTGCCTCCCAAATGCTGGGATAAAAGGCTGGCATCATAGATCCTAGTTCTCTTTTCCACTCTCTTTCTTCCATAGAACCAAATAACTCTTTCCTCCCATTTTAATTCATTTAAAATTCATTCATTCATTCATTCATTCATTCATTCGTGTGTGTGTGTGTGTGTGTGTGTGTGTGTGTGTATGAGCACACGTGCGCCTATGTGTTCTGGAGTACATGTGGAGACCAGAAGACAACTTAGGATGTTATCATCAGGAATGTCACTTGCTTTCTTTGACACAGAGTCTGTCATTGGTCTACTCCTCATCAGTTGGGGTAGGGTAGCAGCCATGAGAGCCCCAGGAGGCTCCTGTCTCTTACCTTCCCAGTGCTGGGATTACAAACATGAACCACTATGCCTGGCATTTTTTTAGTGTGGGTTTTGGGGATCAAAGTGACATCCTCATGCTTTTGAGGTAAACGTTTTATTGAGTGAGACATTGCCCCAGATTCCAATTTTGTCTTGATGCAGAATAAACTATTACAGTTTTCAACAGTCAAATGAAGCTTGGGGCCTCCACAGGCATACACAATCCCTGGGCAGTGGGTCCTGCCTGCATCCTAGGACAATGGCCATGCTTCATCTTCACGTGGCTACAAGGATGGAAGAAGGAGAAGTGCAGTGCATTCTGGGTATTGTGTGTAGAGAATCGCACAAAAGTATCCACATTGGGCTAGATAGGATTTGAGTCTCTACTTTCTGTCTTTGTGGGCTTCACATGTGGTTACAGGTGTTATTCAACACTCCCTTGCCTGTCACAGTGTTACTCAAGTGGGAATGATACCACCTTCGCTCTCGGGATCTGGGGAAAGGATAAACTGAAGTGGTACTTCTAAAGTACCTGACTCCATGCAGGTGCTTGATGAGTGTTAGTTTCCTTCCCCTTCAGTCGATAAACACTTCCTTTGAGGGTTACATGCAAAAAACATTAAATATTTATTACTTGCACTATTCAAGAGAAACGAAACTTGAAAAGCCATCTTACTTCAAGATCGTTTTGGCCTTAGCAGTAATCATTCCCGTTTGTCTTTCTTGTAAATCTGTATTCTATGTGAGGCGCTGGGTTTATTTACGATGTTCGTGTGAAATTCTCAGCACAGTGAGCGTTGACTGAACTTAAAATCTCTCTTTCAAGTTTGATGGAAGATAGAAATGATTAGGTATTGGTGACGGGATTTGATGCCCGAGTGACTGAACCTGGAAGTATAATGGGTGAGTGGAGCCATCAGGATTGGGTAGGTAATGAGGATAGAAACCTAAGTTTGCGACATGGTTGGGTGGCTCTCGCATAGCACAACGAAAATGAGGTTTTAGCATTGGAAAGGACTCCCCACCTGCCTCCCTCAAAAGCAGAGTAGAGGCCTGGAGATGGCAGAGCCAGCAAAGTGCTTGCCGTGCAAAGGTGAGGACCACGGCGTCCATATAAAATGCAGCGGGAGGGTGAGCAAATGTGATGTCAGTATTGGAGGAGGGGGTACAGGGGGGTCTCAGAGCTTGCTTGCCAGCCAGTCTAGACAGTTGGTGAGCTCCAGGTTCACTGAGAGACCTTGTCTCAGAAAAATAAGTTGGCAAATGACAGAGGAAGACACACATTGTTGACATTTGCCCTCCACACATGCATGCACACCCATCATGCACCTCACACATATACATGCAAACTCACAGCAGATCAGAATGTAGCTCTAGGTTAATGGGCAATCCCTTTACTCGATGTTGATTCAACTGTTGGCAAAAATATCCACACATCCCATGCAGTTGATGTTAAATTCTGGAGTGCAGAGTGTGTGTTAGAAACTGTAGGTAGCTCGATCATAACACCTCACACTCCTCGAGGCAAGGAGGAGTAGACCGAAGACTTAAAAAGAAAATGTCATTGTCCTGTCCCCTAGCCAGTCTTATTTGCATGCAAAATCTGTTCTACAGCTTGTTTTTGTATCACCTCTGAAATAGAAAAGATATTTTTGCATATCGAAGCAGTTATTTCTAAAAGAACAGAAAGAAAAAAAAAAAAAAAAAACAACAGGCATCAGAAACTCCATGTAACCTAAGAGGCTAAGTCAAATATTCACTGTATGGCAATTTATAGATCAGGTCATTTATCCCTGCCCTAGAATGCTTGAGTGATGTCAGTAGGCATCCACTTTGAAGAGAATGAGGACTTTCCTGCTGTCCTCTGATTTGTGACAACCACTAGGTGCCTGTTTGAACCAAGCGTAAACAGGAATATTGAGAACAAATAAAAAACATTTCATCATCCCTGCCATGCGCTCTCTATGTTGGGCATATCCAGCTTTGCGTAGGCTGCAGAGTCTCAGTCTTTCTGAGTAGCTCATGCCTGGGTCATCTCCTCTATGAACCTCCCAGGTCTCATCATTACGTCTCACAACTGTGGGCTGCATGTGTCTGAGAGTCACGATAGCAACTGCTGCACCCTACCTGAGGCAGAATGGCTAGGCCGGCTCAGGAAAGGCCCTGAGGGGCTTAATCTTCCTCTGCTCATGCTGAAGTTAGGGTTAGATGGAACTGGTGCACACGCATACGCTGTAGAGGGGGACAATTGTGGAACTGCAATGTATAGATTGAGCCTTTGGGGGGAAAGAGGGGCCTGGGTTAGACCTGGAGGATGTTTGCGAGAGAGTGTGATCAAAGGCACAAGGGGGTGAGAGTTCTCTTCCGTGGAGTGGAGACATTTCAGTCACTGAGAGATGGGACTGGGACACCACTGGGAACAATAGAGTGGCTGTATTGAGAAGAGTGTGGGATGGGATCCCAGTGTCCCTGAAGGAGGAGTCATTCAGGCTGATTGAAAACAGAGATCAGGACTGGTGAGGTAGTTCTTGGGTAAAAGGGGCTTCCTGCCAATCCCGGTGATCTGAATTCCCTTACCAGAACCTGCCTGGCGGACGGAGAGAACGGATTCCCCAGGCTGTTCGCTGCCCTCCGCATGTGCGCTGTGGCGCCTGCACACCCCTCCCCCCAATAAAATTTCAACAGTGTAATAAAAACGTTGAAGCTATGTGTGAGGGTGCGTGTGTACCTTTTTCTGCTTTACTGGTGGCATCTAGATTGTGGCAGGTTCTTGAGCAGCATAGTGATTTATTGGAAGATTAAAAATATCCTTCTAAATCATTCTTATGCTTTCTCCTCTCTTTGCAGCATGCGCTCGATGCTGATAATGCGGGTGTCAGCCCGGTAGGAAACTCTTCCAACAGCAGCAGTCACTGGGACCTTGGAAGTGCCTTCTTCTTTGCCGGGACGGTCATTACGACCATAGGTACTCACTCGTTTACTAATATCTCTTCCTTTGCAGGCCCTCCCCCTGAGGAATGGGTAGACAGAGTAGGGACCAGGTCCTCCCTACTTGGTCAGGTGAATGCAGCTGTTGTGGCTGCTTTCAGTAAGGAGCGAAGCATGCTGAAGACTTCAGAATGAAAAGCTAGAGAGAATTCAGTGAAGGAAACCAATCTCAAGGCAGGAGTAGAATGCAGGGATTGGTCAGTTGAACTTGGGTGGTCCTGTTGCACTCAGATTCCATTTTAAAGACTGTACTTCCTGGTAGAATTACATAGATAGTGGTATGAAGATGTTCTGCGAAGTTGGGCATGGAGGGAAAAGACCCTTTGCCCCTCTCCAGTTTTGTTTTTAAATTGTTCCCAAGAAACTAGTTTTCATCCCTTTGGTCTGGTGTTTTTAGTATCCATCTGTGCAGCTTTAAATATCAAACCAGTATGGCTACTTCTAGAATTTTCAATTTTAGGGGTTGTTTCTCGGCTTCCCACTGTGCAGGTGGAAACACTGGTCTCTTCCTTCTCATTTCACTTGCTGAGAGTTCCACTTCCTGTGTCCCTAACTTCCCAGGATAGTCTAATTACCTAGAACCCCAGTGTTCCCTTGAGGCTGACTCTCCACAAGCTCTTTGCAGCCGATCCTCAGGTCAACTGTCATAGCTGCTTTGCCTCAATGGTGTCTACCTCATATATTTATCTTTATGTTTTCTGATACTCAAGTTTTGGGAGTTGTTTTCCTTTGGGGTTACTTTGTAATTATAACAGCATAATATCCTCAGTATTCTAGTCACCAGGCAGTATGCCTAGATCCTGATCACGAATGACGACATCTCCTTTTCCTCTTTCTCTACCACACAATTTTAGCCGACGTCACCTTTACAATGTTTGCCTTAAAACGATTAGTGTAACTTGTCAGCTTTAAATACTAACTGTGAGTTTTTAGCTACTCCACGGAGTTCAGACAGGAAGCTTGTCCAGCTTCTCAATTTCCTTTTGCATCATGTTGCGAGCACCACCCATTCTACACATGAGACAAGAACTCATGCCTTATATTCTGTTCGCTGCTCACTCTCATTGCCACACTTGCTCTGTGTTAAACCCGAGTCGGTGCTGGTGTGTCTTGCCTCTTATATAGTCCCCTTCACCATTGCTTGTTTGTCTGGAAATCTCCCTCACAAGGACATGGCTTTAATCTTCCTGGGAGGAACTTTCTGCTCTGATTCCCTGTGAGGTCCAGTTATTCCTTTTGAGAAGCTTTTAACTTTAGTTTATAGTGTGGACAGTCAACTTCTTATGGGTGCATGTTTTAGAGGCATACATTTCTGTTTTAACACCTACTCGTGAGCTCTATGCTCTTCTACACTGGTGAAATCAAAAAAAAATTATATGTGACACAAACAAACAGCATGAAAGAGAATTGTCATTCTTCTGAGAATTGTATCAGTTGAGAGAAGCAGAAAGAAGATTGTATGTACATAGACATGGGACCAAAGAGTTGACTTCTGCAGTTATGGGCCCAAGAAGGTGCTTGGCAAGCTACTTGCTTGGGAACTCAGGGGATACCTTGGGATGGTTTAGTCCAGGTACAAAGTTTTCAGATCCATGATGCCGATGGCATAATTCTTAGATGGACTCCAAAGCTCTGAAAAACCCACAAGGCCAGTGATATAGATCCTGATGACGACAGGCCAGGGAGGCTGGAGTTCTGATGCCCAAGGGTAGGAAAAGAAGAGTGTAGCTCACCTGTATATATGCTGGTGTGGGAGGGAAGGAGAGACGAAGAAAGAGAAAGAGAGAGGGGGAGGGACAGAGGGATGGGGGGGAAGGGGGAAGGGGAGAGAGAGAGAAAGAGAGAGAGAGAACACTCTTTTTTATGCCTTTTCAGTTTTTTTGTTCTATCCAAGTTCTCAGCCAATCATGGTCCTGCCTACACTGATGCTAGATCTTCCATATTTAGTCCAGTAACTCATATGACCATGTCCTGTGGAAACATCTAGAAACATTTTTTTTTTTTTACAAACACATCCAATAATATTGCTTTATCAGTTTTCTAGGTATTCATAACCCATTTGGATAAACACCTAAAATTAAGCACCAACTTTCTTAATGCAATTAGATGACGGTCTATTTTACATTTGCAATTCTTAAATCCATTAACACCAGCTGTTATTGTCAGAGTTCCAAGCATCCACTAAGCATGTAGTTTTGCATTCCGAAGTCCCTGTGAGCTCCAGATCAGGTCGGGCTCTTGGACTCTACAGACTCAGTACACCCAACAGAGAAAGCATGTGGCCTACGGCTTTGTGGCACTAGGAACGTCAGCCAACCCGAGAACATCCTGTCATCCCTCAGATAAGCATAGTGTCAGGTTAGAATGTGTTTGACAGTGTGGTTATTAGGATGAAGAAAGGCATCATGCATTTTAAGAGGACTTATAAACTAATCAAAGTTGAGAAGTCTTGGCCTTTAAAAATTGTACTTTGGAAAAAATCTCCTGAGTGCCAGCATTGGATCCATGAGCTATTAGGGGATACTACATATTATAGAAAAAAATAATTTCTTTGTGGTATGAAATTGTTAAATCAGGATTTTGTCTGATGCGTTGAAAGAACTCTGCTGAAGTATTGCTATGCTTTTCAGTAAAGCACTAATGGTATTTATTGATCTTTACTTTGTTTTTTTTCAGCCACCTACGCATACATCCTTTTTTAAAATTCGCCTTATTCCTAAAAACAGTATATCCAATCTTCCTTTTCCACTCATGACCCCAAGGCCCTGCAAAAGAATATTATCTATATAAAGAAATTCAGTCTGTGGCTAGAGTTAGCAGTTTAAAATGGCCGCCAAGAACTTCTTGAGATTTTGCTTGAACTTTGGAAGGCATGGCTTCCTTACTTTCTTACTGATGGTAAGCCTGGAGAAGAAAGAGCCAAGCCCCTGCCCCCGTCATCTTCTCTCAGTAGGTTTCTCAGTCTAGAGTTGAGCTACCACTCCTAGAGTAAGGAAAGGGCTAGTGGCAAGCAGACCCTGCTCATATCTTATGAACCCTTGGAGCCACTTGCACAATAGTAAACATGTTAAATTTTCTATTGTTTTAGAGCCAGTGGGATTTTAGGCTTGGATTTTCTATAATCTAGACATCCCAAACCAATGTGAACAGTGGGAAGAGAGTTCAGAGTAGATCCAGAAATATCCTTTGACCTAGTGATCATTGCATGATTCCTTTGGGCCTTGTGATCTTCATTCAAGTTTTAGACGGGAACTTCCCTGTTGGATAAGCCTCTGGGTTCACGTGTCTTTGTCTTGGCTGTTTGAGAGGCTGTTTCCTCTTCAGAAGGAGGCTTGCCACTGTTTAACCAACTGTGCAGGTTCAGGACCTTTATTCCAAATTATGAAGATGCTGTCTACCAACAGGCAACCACCACAAAACAACCATGCAGACAAAAAAGTATAACCCACCACCCAAAGCCCATAGCAGGCTGGGTTCCTGTTCTATGCAACTTAAAAAAATATTACTTTTCCTCTCTTTCTCTTACCTAAAACATAATGAATTTTAAGTTGAATACTACTTAGCTGAGGAAAATTTAATTCCAGAGGGCTGTTATAAAGTCATACAGTTAGAGAAGTTAAAAAAAGAACTAGCTTGATACAATGTAAGAAGTAATGAGATGAGAAACTAACTGCTACATTTTCAAAAGCTAAGTACTTATGGTAAGTTTATTGCAAGGCTTATGCAAAGCTTTACAAGTAGTCTCGGGGCTTGGTCAGTTTTCAGCCATTCCTGAGAAATTTCCCACTATCTAGGAGTCAGGCAAGTGGAGCAGTTATCATGGGGTGGAGTGCTATCTTATTAACTGTGCTGCTCAGAGCCTGTTCTGCTAGCTCTAGGCCAGATAGTTTGCAAGCTGATGTTGTTCACTCTCCTATGAGCAATGTTAGAGCTTCAGAGCTCTTTGCAACTCATCACAGATGTCCCTCTGGGGGCTCAGTATCTGTACTGCCGTCACATGTGGAGGGATTAAGATGTATCTACTTTCATGACCCCCTTAACACCATGGTGAAAACCTTTATGCAGGATGTTGGTTGTTTCCTTGGAAAAGGTCCACAGAGATTGCTCTGTGAAAGGGCATGAAGCTTTTAAGGCCTTGCCAAATCATTTTCCAGGAAGACTCTCACATGTAGCATGAAGTTACGTGTGTTAGGTAGGGCCTTTTTGTCAATCTGCTTTTTGAAAAAAAAGCCTTTTATGTGCTGATATATAGAGATTATGCTTAAACCATTGGCCTTCTGTATCTGTGCTTTCGTATCATAGACTCAAACAAATTATAGATTGAAAATATTCAAAACAAAAATGTATGCATAGTGGACTGTTTCTCTATTCCATCATCCCTTATACAACGAGGCTTAACAACCTGAACGGTCTGGTTTTGTGTGTCAACTTAACACAAGCTAGAGTCATCACAGAGAAAGGAGCCTCCCTTGAGGAAATGCCTCCATGAGATCCAGCTGTAAAGCATTTTCTCAGTTAGTGATCAAGTGGGAGGGCCCAGCTCATTGTGGGTGGTGCCATCCCTGGGCTGGTGCTCCTGGGTTCTATAAGAACACAGGCAGAGAAACCCAGAAAGCAACAAACCCCCCACCCATGGCCTCTGTATCAGTTTCTGCCTCCAGATTCCAGCCCTGCTTGAATCTACATTATTAGCAATGGCTATGAAATGAAATTAGATTTTAGTCTTTGCAACATTTTCAGGATCATATACCTCTTGGTCAAGTGTCAGGAGGCAGCTGGTGACTGTGTTTCTTGTCTTGTAGCATCAACAAAGGGTTGGACCAGAAAAGGTACTGAAGCAGCTGCTTGAACTTATTAAATATTTTGATTGGATGTTGAATCCACCCAAATACCAACCATTGTACCTAACACTGACGTAGGGTAGCATGGTCCACACACACGTTCTTCATTCAAACTTGCAATAACCACATAGGGTAGGGAATAGCCCCATTTATCTATGGCATGAATGAGAACTGGGAAAGTTAAACAATTTATCCATTATGTCACAGTAAGTAAGCGACGGATCCTAGTGTCACTTACCGAGGTCAGCAGGGCTTGGTGCAATCTGAAAATGCATGGTTTATTATTAAAAAGTGATTAAGGATATCAACATGGAAGTGTCAGAACATTTAACCAGACACAGGACTCTGGAAGGCCCCTTCTGGCTTCACAGACAGCAGGGAAATGATACAGGCGAGGGAGGAGTGAGACTCGGTTTAGCAGATTTTATGTAACAAGTGCCGGGCCAAGACGTCGGGAATATGACACCAGTCATTTACTTTAGCCGTATTTAAGCACAGCACAATTTTTGGGAGGAAAATGTTTTCTGAAAATAGTTAACCTACTCTCCAGTGCACAACTAATTCAAGACAGGTTCACATTGTGATTCTTTATAAAGTACTGTTGGGTACTTTGGGTATAAGATGGGTACTCTTGACTCAGAGATAGATAGTGCCCAAGATTTAGGATCTAGCAGAATGCCTGGGGTAGACATAGTGCTGTTGGGTATCAGGATTGGCTTGGTCCGGAGATAACACAGAAGCCACTCAGTCATAAAGCACAAGAGACATTGTTCACAAGGATGAGTTTTGTGGCCTAGAAGTAATGTTAAAGATTTAAATGGAAAAGGTTTGGAATAAGTAAATCATGCACTGGGGAAGACATGGGCAGAGCCTGGCTCATCGGGCAGCAGAGGATCTCTAGGTTGTAAACTGCATTTATTCCCAGCATTCTAAGAGGAACTGCTAAGCACCTCATTCCATTGAAATGATAAGCTGTGTGCTTAACTTTTCCTGACTTCTCCAGTGTTTATTTGTGTGCACAAGAACTTTTTTTTTGCCCTCGACATAGGCCCTTTCTGAGTATGAGATCCTGTGGGACTTGCACAGCTTATGAAGACTGTGCAAGTATAGACAGGTTGGTTCTGCAGTGTATACCTGAACGGCAAAACTGGCAAAGATTTGATTTCGGCACATACAATGTATGTGGAAAGCCCTCTGTGTCTCAGGACGAAGTCATTTTAAAAAACTAGCTTTCTCTTCAAGAACTTTGAGATGTTTTCTGCTTAGGGGCAAACAAAACCAAGACCCGTAAGTCCCTCTTCTGCAATAACCTCTTCGTTTCCTTGCTGGGCTGGCCAGCCCTCCACTGAGACTGTGCAGCAGCTGATTGGTAGAGGGATTTCTGGACTCCCTTTGCTTTCCATATATCCCAGGTGCTAGTTCAGTTCTTTGTGAGAAGTTGCTCGTGTAGCAGTTGAGCTGTCCCCTTTATTTCTCAGTCTCCATGGTGTTTGGCTCCACAATAGGTACCATGTTTACCACCCGGGCACCATGGGTCCACTTAAGTCATTGAGCTAAAATTGTTCACATATGCACACACTGTGCCAACTGTATACATACATATGTGTACTCATGACATAGTTGAATATTACCTTATTAACAACTTTACTAGAGAACCCAGATTTTTTTTTCTCTGCAGTATTCCGATCTGTGAAATGCCAACCAATTCTACTACTGCTACCACCAAATACTTTTTTGTTCATATTTTTCTTGACTGTCTCTGATACCCTTTGGGAAGATTACATGGGTCTAAGTTTTTCTCTGATTCTTTTGGGTGACACCAGCATGCTGTGTGAGCTGACCAGAAGACACGTGCAGAGCTTGTCTAGATTAATAAGTGTGTACTTAGCAAGCCTGGGACTTCAGTTTGGTCCGTAATATCTTTCTGAGATGAATTAGCAGAAAATCTGTATTGCCTGAAACAAAGCTGTCATGAGACAGTCAAGCTGAAGTCAACTCAGTGTCTCTACCGTTTCTAGAATATTTCCGAGACTCACCTGTGTAATGCGAAGCCGCGGAGGCACGCTTGTTTTCTTTCTAACTGAATAAGTCAGTGTAAATCAGATTCTTCTGGGTGGGTATGCCTGGCAACATCATTTTGTCCGAGATCCTGAAAGCATCTGAGAAGTCCCAGGAGTTTCGTCGCACATTTAAATCAACAAGATAGCGAGCAAAAGAAAACAAGATTAGGAAGTCTTGCCTGAATACTCTAAGAAATGGAAACTGCAATTTAAATAATTTGTGGCAAGAGGTTTGAGTGATTCTGAGCATGCGATCGTTAAGGAATAGCCAAGTGACTCATCCCCAAGGCAGACTATTACAGCGAGCTCTCCAGGCCCACAGGAGCAGGAGTGATGTCCAGCAACAGGCTTTGTTTTTCCGGCCATGCTAAGAGCATTGTTCCTTTCTGGGCTATGTTCTCAAATATGTCTCTTGCTGTGGAGCAATACCTCGCCCATTGCATGGATTCAGAAACAGACCCCATTTGAACCACCTGAATTGGAGAGACTGTTATGTGACTGTTGTAAGACTGTAATGATAATTGACAAGAAAATGACTACCAATTACTTGAAGCACCCACCCTATGTAAATTGTGCTAATATTATAAGCTTCTTTCTTCCAATAATACTATTGCTAGCCCCATTTATATGGAATAATCCCAATACTCACTATACATGAATTACTGTCATAATTGCAAAACTCTTAAGAATGCAGATGTTCACGCTTTCAAACAACTATACAAAACTCATTTCAATTGACCTTATTATAGATGGAATCTTTTAAGTCCAAACCTCTATTCCATCAATAAACATTTATTTAGCACTGATTGCTCTGGGTGCAAGGGTAATACTCTGCAAGGGCGGAGATACAAGAGGCAGATTGGGTGCCATTCCCAGTAAAGAGAGTCGGGCACAGCTTGGCTCCACTGTCATTAGGGTAAAGAGGCACAGAGTCTTTGCTTACTCATTTTTCTCCATTACCAGGATGGCCTACCCGGGGTAGGGAAGGACAAGTCTTTTGTCCCTTCTGAGTTTGTAGTAGAGCAGTTTTCTCGTTAGTGTTCAGGACCTATTTCTCTGTGAAAGCAGATGTTGAATACAGCAAGTCCAGGCAAGGATGCAGTAGTGTACACTGAGGCTTTGTCTAGAGAGGCAAAGGTGAAACTTTTTGTGTCATTCAATGGTGTCCATGATATAAGATGTTTCTTAAGAGAAAAGTAATGTTTTCCACCAGAAACACAACTCTGGCTGACCACACATGTCTTAAAATGTATTAAGATCTTTGAAACACTGAGACTAATCATAGGGAGAGAGGCCAGAGGACTCTGTTTTGTATTGTAAAGGGCTTTGGAGAATATGAAAGTTTGCGGATTCTTTGGTCAATGCTCTACTTTCTCGGTCATCTCACTGCTTCCTTTCCCCTCTCCTCTCTTTCTCTCTCTCCCCAGGGTATGGGAATATTGCTCCGAGCACTGAAGGAGGCAAAATCTTTTGTATTTTATATGCCATCTTTGGGATCCCACTTTTTGGTTTCTTATTGGCCGGAATTGGAGACCAACTTGGAACCATCTTTGGCAAAAGCATTGCAAGAGTGGAAAAGGTTTTTCGAGTGAGTACTGTACCCATTTAAACCCTCCTTACTGGATTCATTGGCTTTAGCCCAATAGGGGTTAGAAGGCAGCTTCAAGGGCTCCGACGGAATAAAATAGTTGAATGCTACGATTGTGTTTTCTCTTTTCGCGGTTGTGGACAGAAGACGATGCCTAAATGTCTTTTTCTTGAATAACTTCCTGCCTTGTGGTACTTACAGGATCAAAGAAGGTTAAGAATGGATTACCAACACAGATTTCCTGGAGACGTAAGGCCCACTCACTCACTGTCTTAGTCTGTTAATGCTGCTATAATGAAATGCCTGGGGCGGGATGGCGTAGGAACAGCCGGAACTTATTTCCCACAGGTTGGAGATCGGATGTATAGGATGAAGGTTCAGATGCCTGGTGGGGGAGAGAAGGGTGCTAAGGCAACATGTGGTAGATCGGCGAAGAGGAAAAGCATCTCGACATTGCATGATGCCTGTTAAAAGGGCTTTAACCCTCTTGGTGAAGGAGAAGCCCTTATGACTAACCCCCCTTTAAAGGCCCTGGCTTTTAATAAGATCACCTTAGCTAACACCGGCCACATTTAAACCATGGCTTAGGTCCCCTTATGGAAGATAGTAAGCAGGCTAGACATTTCAGTAAGTGAGAGCATCTCCTTCTAACTCAAGGTCAGTCTCCAGGACCCACATGGTGGAAGGAAAGAGCTGACTTTTACCACATGGCAGAAGGAAAGAGCTGACTTTTACCACATGGCGGAAGGAGAGAGCTGACTTTTACAAATCATGTATGAGCCATGATGTGCTCACATGCATACATGCATGTTCTCTCTCTCTCTCTCTCTCTCTCTCTCTCTCTCTCTCTCTCTCTCTCATCACACACACCCCAAATGAAAAAGATGGAAGATAGTTTCCTTGCTGTTTTTAAAGTGTTGTAGAGAAATATAAACCCATCTGCTTCATTATTAGAGTACCTTCATTTGTTCGCTTTCTGCATAATGTCTTCCGGTTGATCCTAGATCCTTCTAGAAATGATTTTCTCTGTCTTCTGTGCTGTGCTTCATGTCTTTTTCCTGGCTCTTCCTCGTTCTGCCTCCCAGCATCCCCTCTGCGACAGGACACCAGTGCTCTACTTCATGCTGAGTCACGGGGCACTGTTATTACCTTAGGATGTATTTTCCTATTAAGAACACCTACCCTTAAAAAGGGACAGAAGTCTCAACTCGAGTTTATTTCTGAAAGGTGATATGTTTGAGGTCTGTGGCGGGTCTGTAGGATGGATGTGAATGGCTAGTACTGTTTAACTCATACCCATTCTTTTGATTTCACAGAAATCGTTATCTTAGTTCCTGCTCGGTAGTGATGTAATCCTCAAGTCTTTCTGTTCTTCTTCATGGATTTCTTTCTTACAGTAACTTAACTGTGTGTGTGTGTGTGTGTGTGTGTGTGTGTGTGTGTGTGTTCCTATGCCAGCTTTCTACATGGGTGCTGGAGATAGAACTTAGCTCTTCATACATGTGTGCCAAGCACCTTATAGACTATACCATCTCCCAATCCCCCGATGATAAAATTTTTCAAAATGACATTTTGAGAAGTTTTTCAGAATCTCTAACGAGCTTTAAATCAGTCACCCTATGTCCTCAGAGCTAAGATCTTTCAGATTGTTCCTCAGATCCTAGATACTGTTTCTCTTTAGCTGATGCAGGGGAGCTCCTCAGAGGGGCTAATGATTCATTAGCATATGAGAAGAATGAGATGCATAGCTGGGTCGCAGTCATATTCATAAACCCAGCAGTTCTGGGAAGCTGCCTCCATTTCTTCATCGGCAAAAGGAGGCAGAGTGAAAAATCAACTTTAGGAAGTTTTGGTGATGGCTAAATAAAATAATGGGTTGGCAAAACCTTGGCCCAGAGCCAGGAACACAGAACTCAGATCTGCTGTCTCTCCTAAAAGGAGAATTTGCTGGCAGGCTAGCCACTCACATGGGTTTTGTGCATGTGTGAGCTTTTCTGCACGTGCCCCACACCCTTTGCTCCCTGGGTGTTGGCTGCCTAGCCAACCTCATTAGAATGTGCACCTGTCTCCCCAGTGGTCACCATGGAAACCATGGAACTCAGCTTCTCAGATGTTTGGGTCTTCTTAACTCAGACCCAGCAGCTTTGTCTCCAAAGAGCTGTCTGAACTCCTTGGAGGTGCTTCCTAGCTGTCCCGCACAGCCCTTTGAGTTAGGAAAGAAAGGCTGTGGTGACTGAGCCCGAAGAAACCCAAGTATTCTTTAGCGCGTTCCCATGGAGAAATGACAGATTTGACATACCCCCTCCCCCTCTTTTGGGCAGCTCTCTTGCTTTCAGTTTCTTTGGTCATAGAAGAAAGACTTGGATTGCAGTTTTTCAAGTCTCCCTCAGCAGAGTTAGCTATTGTGTCCCACAGGAGGGGAGAGACTGCAGTCATCTCACTGCATGCCTAACCACATTGGGAGTGCACCCTGCTGTCATGCAGATCACACTACAAGTGGAGCGTGCTATTTGCCTCCTTGGCGATGCTTCCAGAAGGTCCTCCAGTAGACTCTTGGGCCATGCCTGAGCATTGGCACACTTCACTTTCATGCTGATGGCCGACTCAGGTCCTTGCAGTGTTGTGWTCATAAAAAGAGAGAGAGGCGAGAGAATGTGTTCTACAGCGGTGTGGGGGAAGGGGGCGCCTCAGTGGACCTGTGCCGAGGCATCCCTTCCCCCTCAGGGAGCAGACACAGGATGGTATAGTAGAGAATAGAGTTTATTCAGGGCATGGGGAGGGGAGTTAAGGGGGTAGTAGAGGCAGAGAAAGACAGAGAGAAGGAGAGAGTAGAGAAGCAGAGGCTGGCCGGCCATGACCATGTGGAGAGAGGGAAGGAGGGGAGGGGGCAAGAGAGAGGCTAGGAGAGTGTGAGAATAAGAGAGAGAGGAGGGGCCCGAGAAGCCCCTTTTATAGTGGGCTGCTGTCAGGTAACTGTGGGGAGGGGCATACCTGGCTGTTTCCAGGTAACCGTGGGGTGGAACTTAGAATCCTAATATGCAGTACTATCAAAGACAGGGAGGCATCCAGGAAGGCGAGACAGATATGTCTCGTTGAACAGGTGACATACAGGGGTTGCATTTGCCAACTGTCAAAGGCTATGGAGTGGTGGAATTCCAGGAGGAATCTAAGCACATTTCCACAGTATACAAACACCTCACTGTGCAGCAGCTTGCTGTGTGTAACATTGTGGTGGAAAAACCCTCCACCTCCTTGGTTATTCACATAGACAACATTTAAAGAACCAGTTACTCCTAGATGATTATTTGAGGAAAGGCAATTGTATTCACCCGCAAGTCTTTGGGCATGAGTTTTCAGTTGTCTCAGGGAAATTTTCATTTAATAAAGTCTTCATACTGATTATTAACCCGTTCCCTTCATCTGATGTCTTTCAGTTCTTGGGAAGAGAAGGTGTAGTGTGTGTGTGTGTGTGTGTGTGTGTGTGTGTGTGTGTGTGTGTGTGTGTGTACGTATTCTTCTAGGTGCACGTATTCTGAGGTTACTCTTCTAGGGGTCATTTAAACATACCTGGTTGGACTCTCACTTGGTAGAGCTGCTGTGATGCTTAGGAATGAGTTTGGGCTACAAAACAAGAAAAAGCCAGGCTATTGACATTTGGATAGAGTAAAAACACCTTCATCTGTGGTTATTGAAACTAACTGAGTACTATAGGGGTCAGCTAATGTCACAATGCTAGTGTTGTTACTGACGAGCTGACCAGAAGATGCAGAGTTAGCTATGTTGTCAAAAGGACTTAGTTTTCTCTTGAGGGGGTGATACATCATCAAAACACATCACCGTACGGCGATGGAAGCAGCAGCCACTTGTTTGGTCATAGCTCTGGAGGTCACAGGTCTGGTGGGTTCAAATGATAACATGTTCTGGGTTTCACACGGGGCCAAAGTCAAAGTGTTGGCCAAATGAGGCTCCAATTCTGAGGAAGAACCTGCTTCCAACCAAATTCACGTGTGTGTGTGTGTGTGTGTGTGTGTGTGTGTGTGTGTGTGTGTATGTAAACAGTCCTCACTGTATTACTTTTCCTGGGGTGGGCTCTCTTTCTAGTCACTGTAGATAGAGCAGTGTTGAACCAAAGTAATAATTCCATCTACGCCTAAGTGAACTGATGAATTTTGTTGAGGTTGCTTACAAGAGAGTGTGTGAGGGGAAGCTCACAGAAGAAATGTGACTCAGGTAGTTGCATGACCAAACCCGCTATCCTACTAAGGATGAGGGCTCAACACGCACGGTAGAGCTCCCCACGTGGCTTGTGGACAGCTGGACTCCTGAAGAGTCTCCTTCCTGGGAGTTGCTTACTGCTTGGGAAACCTTAGGGTCTGCACACCTATTGGGAGTTTCGAGAGACTTGTGATCCCCTCTGCTTCCTCTGCAAGGCAGTGTTTCTATCTGGAAAAAGCATCTGCAAACATAGTTCTCTGTGGTTGTAGGACGGAGAGGCACATTTCCTCACAGAATTGGAGCAATTTTCTCAGTTTTACCCAAATGCTTTGCTACGTATGCCCCTTCAGCTTCAAAACCGAGGATGCTGGGTCCTCCTTACACTTCGGATCTCCCTGACTTCTCTGGTCCAGCCAGGGGAAAGCCCTCCGCTTTTGATGGCTCTGAGATTAGATCAAGCCTGTGGGGGATAATCTTCTACCTTAAAGGTCAGCCATATTGTATCACGTCATTGTGGGAGCCATAGGTCACTGTGCCACAGCTGCTGGGGATTGGAATAATTCATCTTCTGAAGGCATCACGGACATTCTTTCTTCAACACACTTGGAGTTGTGCAATCATTGGTGGTATAGACCTTCTCCACGAGGACAATCTGCCTCACTGACCTTAGCTACATCCTGGAGAGCTAAACTGAATTCATCTCTTTACATCAAGATGATAGCAAACAGCAAAAGAAGGGCCGGAGAGGAAGGTGTCCGGGTCGATCAGGTTAAGTCCCTTGTCTAGTTGGAAAGTGAGGAGAGAGGCTCAGAGCAAGTCCTGCGACCTCGAGATGCCAGGAAAACAGGCACGCCCCCGCATCACTGAGAAACAGTGGCTGAGAATTTGGACACTCATTTATCCCTTGTATATCAAGAAGCCTGGGGGAAGCTTGTTTAAAGTGGGGTCCATGAGCCACAACGCAGTATCAAACCTATCCAGAGTTTTTTTTGTTTTTCTTGGCATGTCAGCTTCTCATCCATAGGTGGATTACAAGAAGGTTACCATAGGAACAGATACTATGGTTTCATGCGACCACAATTAAGGGAAGATAAAGGAGACACTTAAAAATAAGGACACATGCTCCACTATGTTCATAGCAGCTTTATTTACAATAGTCAGAAGTTGGAAAGAACCCAGATGTCCCTCAACGGAGGAATGGATACAGAAAAAAAAAGTGGTATATTTACACAATGGAATACTACTCAGCAATTAAAAACAATGAAGTCATGAAATTCTTAGGCAAATGGTTGGAACTGGAAAATATCATACTAAGTGAGGTAACACATTCACAAAAGATTCCATATCACACACATGGAATGCAGTCACTGATAAGTGGATATTAGCCCAGAAGTTCTGAATACCCAAGACACAACTCACATATCAAATCATTCCCAAGAAGAAGGAAGGAGAAGGCCCTGGTCCTGGAAAGGTTTGATGCAGCATTGTAGGGGATTACCAAGACAAAGAAGTGGGAGGGGGTTGATTGGGGAATGGGCAGAGGGCTTATGGGACTTATGGGGGGGGAACTAGGAAAGGGGAAATCATTTGGAATGTAAACAAAGAATATAGAAAATAAAAAAGGAAAAAATATGTTATTGTATCTGTTTATTCTTTTTGTATCTGTCAAAGGCTTTATTATAGCAGTTTTAGATTTCTAGTAAAATTGAAAGGATAGCATATAGATTTAATATATATATATATATATGCATTCTCAATTATATGTACATACATTACTATTTATATGTACATATATTCCCATTTATATATGCACATATATGTATAATACACACATGGCCAACACTCTAACCGAGTGGCACATTTTTGTTTCATTTGATTAACCTGCATTGGGGCATAATTGCTTCTTGGTCATAATTTATATCATGGTTCTCTCAGAATGCTGCACATTTTATGGTCAAGCATTCAGTGACATGGACCCACCTTTACAGAGCCACAGAGAGAAAATTCACTGCACTTGAAAGGAAAAGTCTCTGCTCAGGGTCTCCAAGACAAGTTCTCAACACAAAGGAGATTTATTTGCCCCAGAGGGGCAGAGGGCAAGGAATAAGAGACAAAGACTGGAGAAAGAGGATGAGGGAGAAGGCGAATGGAACAAGGGAGGGGGAGGGGCTTATGTCCCCGAGGAGAACTGGACAAAGGACTGCCTCTGGATAGAGAGCAGACAGACGTGACACGTAGGAAAATGGCAGTGTATAGATGTAAGAGGGAAAACCTCATGTTGGGATGGGGTATTTAATTTTTAATTGGGCTTGTTAATTAGGTGAGCCAAAGGGGGCTTTTGATTGCTGGACCTTGGTGGTTAGCTTCAGGAGGAAGTAGCCAAATAAGGCAATAGACCCTGGTGGCTAGCTTTAGAAATTTAATCTAACGGTTTTTAGCAAGGCAGAGGGAGTGGGAGAGACGGGCAAGGCCGGCCAGAGCCAGGCTTGCCACATTCCAGCCGTTCACCTCTTTATGTCGCTTAAACCCTGACAAACGCTGACCGTTATCTTCTGCGTTTTCCAGAATGCTACAGAGCAGGAGGCATACAAACAGCCCTTTCATGGCCTCCTTCAGTTAGTGATAAACAATCATTTGCTGTCTAAATAGGTATTTTCCTCAGGAACTCTCTTGGCTTAATAGTTCATTTCTCTTCAGTGCTGAATGTTTTCTTTTTGGGGGGGAGCGGTTATCTGGCTTATTAATCCATTTACCTACTGAAAGGCAGCTTCCTTGCTTCCTACTTCGGGCAATATGAATAAAGCCGATGGAGCCCCTGCCTTAACTCCTTTGGGTAAACACCAAGGGACATGATCAGTGGATTTGTGAGCATCCCTAGTGTTAAGAAACCACTTTCCCCGCGTTCCCAACGCAATGTACCATTCTCCACTTCCAAAAAGAGTAAGTGAGGGTTTACTCTTCCTGTTGACTCAGTTTCTTGACAGCATTTGGTGTTGTCTGCATACATTCCGGCTACTGTGGTAGCTCCCTATTTTTATTTGCAGTTCCCAAATGACATATTACATGGAATATATTCTCCTATGCTTATTTGACAGCTAATAGATCTCTATTAATGTCTTTGGTCCATTTCTCTTTTTTTTTCTTTTCCTCCTTTTTGGTGGTAGTGGCCATGGTTTTGAGACAGGGTTTCTCTGCATAGCCTTGACTGTTTACTACAGGTTTAGAGGTGTTCATGTGTATCGCATGCGTACATGTGTATGTGTGTACTGTGTACATATGTGTATTCAGGTGTACACATAAGCACATACATGGGTGTATGCTCAGAGTTTGATGTCAAGGGTTTTTCTTTATTGATTTCCACCTTATTTTTGAGGCAGGATCTCCCATTGTATTTGCCAATTCTGCTCGACTCATTGGCCAGCAAGGCCCTTCTGCCACCTCTGTCTCCTCAACACTGGGATTTTAGGCCTGTGATTTTGTGTCCTGCTTTTTATATGGGTGCTGGGGGTTCCAACACATATCCTCATGCTTGCATGAAAGCACTTTACCAACCGAGCCATCTTCCTAGCTCTTATTCCATTTAATCAATCAATCAGTCAATCAATCAATCAATCAGTTAATTAGTTAACTAATTTTTGTATATGGATGTCTGGTTGCCTCAGTCTCATTGTTAAGAGGACCATCTCACCTCCATTGTTGCCAAAGATACACTGGTTATCTTTTCATGTGTCTATTTCTAGTCTCCCTATCCTGTACAGGATTGGTCTCTTCTGTCATAAAGACTCCATTCTCTTGATTAGTGTGGCTTTGTACTAAGTCTTGAAGTCAACTGACATCGGCTCTTCAATTTTTTTTTTTTAAATCTTTGGGTATCGAGTTGAAGGAGATTCTTTCTGTCTCTCTCAGACATTACCCTGTATGTGTGTGTGTGTGTGTGTGTGTGTGTGTGTGTGTGTGTGTGTGTGTATTACATGTGTGTGTTCTGAGTATTCATATGGGCATTAAGGTGTGCATGCATGCCCATGCATGGATGAATTCTTTTCTTTTTCTGTCTCTTCAACTGGAGACGGATTGCTTGACTATTCCCAGCTGTAAGAGAGGTTAGGAAGGCAAGCATCTAACAAAGGGCAACTGGATTGACATTGACCTGTGATCTTTGCTCTCTCAGCAGTCTGCATCAGTGCCCTCTGAAAACCTGTTAGATACGATTATGCTTTGAGGGTTTAGAGACCAGTGATTTGTGCTTACCAAGCTCTCCGGGTGACTCTGACGCTCACCGAATTTTGAAAGCCCTAGGGATGGGGGATCATTTATCATCCCTTGGGGTTGCACACATTGCTTTAATGAATGGAATTAGATGAGCAGAGAAGGTGGGGGCATGCGAGTGTTGGGGTCCATTGGTGTCAGTCAATTGGAAGCCACATAAATCACTCTTCAGGAAACTGTCCCTTTCCCCCTGATTGACATAAATTGATCCTTGAATCAGTTGAGACAGGCTGGCATATGCTTTAGTAACGAACCATTCTGGCTTACTTCCACCAGTGCAGGCTCAAAGCCTAGACAAATGCCCATGCTATTGGGTTTGCCATGATAGGAGACAAGCTAGACGTTTAACACTGGCTTTTTAGAGTTTGCGTATCCAGGGAGGTCATCGTCCTGAACTAGTCACTCAACCCCAAAGGCTGATGCTCTGTTTGATTTCCAAGAGTGATAGGAAAATTTGTGAATATCAAAAGCACTATTGGCATCTTGGTTTGCTCTACTCCTTTAGGATGACAAACATCCTGGGAATTTAGATGGCCTGGGCATTCGTTTTTTTGAGAAACACAATTATTGTGAATCTCTTTTCCCATCCAAGAAAATTGAGCCCATTATTCATGAAGCCACCAGCCTGAAGCCATGTGTTAAGTTAGTGGCACTTTCTAGATCTCAACCATGTATCCCATTAGGCCTCTTCTAGTTGAGCCAAAATATTTACTGTCAGATTGTTTTAAACCATACCATGAAGTCAATGGAATGAGTTTGAAATCTTTTAGCATATCTTGCTAGTTAAGTAAAAATAGTTTCCCCTTCCATTGCAAAGTGGGGAATCTGTTAGCAAGGAAGAATAATTATTTGAGATTAAGCAGGCCCAGGCCCAGATCCCAAAACAGGGTCTCTAAGTTAGCAGCCTCTCTCTCCCCTGCTGTAGACTGGCTCTGTCAGGAAGGCTGGCCACCACTTGAGGGGATGCTTTAGGGAAGCTGAGTCAGTTTTGGATCAGGTCCCATTGTCTTGCTCTGGCCTCTGGGAGAAGGCAGCTACCTCTTTGCATCAACTGACCAGCAAGCTTTCTGATATTTCTCCTAAAACTGAGGGACACACATTTTCTTCCTTAGCCTGCTGTCTTAGTCAGGGTTTGTATTCCTGTACAAAACACCGCTTGTCCAAGAAGCAAGTTGGGGAGGAACAGTTCCATATTGTTAGAAGCAATGACCAAGAAGCAAGTTGGGGAGGAAAGGGCTTATTCAGCTTACAGTTCCATATTGTTATTCATCACCAAAGGAAGTCAGGACAGGAACTCACCCAGGGCAGGAACTTGGAGGCAGGAACTGATGCAGAGACCATGGAGGATGCTGCTTATTGGCTTGCTACCCTGCCTTGCTCAGCCTACTTTCTTATAGAACCCAGGACATCAGCCCAGGGATGGCCCCACCCACAATGGGATTGGCCCTTCCCCCTTGATCACTAATTGAGAAAATGCCTTATAGCTGGATCTCATGGAGGCATTTCCTCAATTGGGGCTCCTTTCTCTGTGATTACTCCAAGTTTTTGTGTCTCAAGTTGACACACAAAACCAGCCAGTATACCTTCCCACCCTACAAGGATAAAACAAAATGTTTGTCTTTTGAGGCAAAGGAATCTGTGTACAGCTTACAAATGATGCATTGCCCTAGATCTGTTATCATCACTGTAGTTTGCAGGAAATGGCAGGTGGGAGGGAGGCAGAGTTCTAGAAAGTTCTATCACTTGCTGGAGCACAAATCAAGAGACAACTTAGGAGAACACACTCAGCAGGGTCTTCTGTCTCTTGAGGACACACCCAGCAACAAAAGAATTAACTTACAAGGATTATTGTCTAAAGTAAATGAAAACCCATGGTTTGGAATCAGTGTTATTTTCAGCTCTGTAGGTTCAGCTACAGTATCTAGTTCCAGTTAGTGGTGACAATGCCACATGTGCCAGCATTGTACCTAAATAGACAGAGGATGAGGGCAAGGTGGTAGACTGAGTTTTTAGTCTAAGAAAAGACTGACATTTAGTAGCATAGAAAAGATGTAATATTGGTGAACTCCAGTTTATAACCTGGTGTGAGAAGATCTGTGTGTGTGTGTGTGTGTGTGTGTGTGTGTGTGTGTGTGTGTGTGTGTGTGTTTTGGTGTCTATAATACACACCTATTCTAGTGCATAGAATACTTTATAAATTCATAGCAAGTACATATGTAGGATTAATGTTATATGGTGTGAGGTTTTTTTTTTAATTAGGGAGAAGATTCTGGTGTAAATATAAACAGCTTACTTTGCCTGAGGGGCTAGAAGGAGGTAGGAGATAATTGTTTTAAAATGAAAAAAGAAGAGACAAATAATTTTAAAGTCTTATCAACCAGATCTCTTCCAAATTAGTTTAGGGATATTATCTAGCATTAATAGCCATCCCCAAATGTACATTAGGGGTGGCCTACATAAATGACAACCATAAAGCAGACTCCACAGTTTCTCTTAAGGATTGCCCATGACAGTTTCCCATGGCTAGTTCTTCCTCTTTCTCTAGTGCAGGAAGGCAGGAAACTTACAGGGACAGGAGAAGGAAAAGGAGCGCCCATCCTGGGGTCTGGCTGAGGGCCTTACCAGCCAAGAACCAAGAATTGCTCTCAAGTAATGCCTGCTTAAGGCCTCTGCTTCACCACAGGTCTATGATTTTCTAGAAATCTCACCAGAAATGTATTGCACAATCCCTAGAGAGAGACAGAGACAGAGACAGAGAGAAAGAGAGACACAGAGAGACATAGACACACAGAGAGACACAGAAAGGGAAAGAGACAGAGACAGACAACAACAGAGAGACACAGAGAGAGAGAGAGACAGAGGGAAAGAGAAACAAAAAGAGACAGAGACACAGAGACACATACAGAAACAGAGACAGAGAATTAGAGAGAGACAGACAGAAAAACAGAGATATATATAGAGAAAAAAGACAGAGACAGACAGGCATACAGACAGACAGACACAGAGAGACTGAGACACGTAGAATTTTTTAACCCTTTAAGATGTATATTGAGAGCCACCAAAATAGAAATGTATATACATATACACATACGTATGCATACATATATGTATGTGTGTACATATATATGTATATATACGTGTGTGTTTGTGTGTGTGTGTGTGTGTGTGTGTGTGTGTGTGTGTGTATCAGACCTACTTCTCGGTCTTGTCTTTCTTTCTGAGTGCCTCTTTCTCAAAATTCTCATACTAAAAACCAATGTGAAAAGTGTCTTTTAATAAATTGTAACTCTTTTTTTATAAAATCTTGTGTGTGTGTGTGTGTTTGTGTGCACACATGTGTTGAGATTTCTCATGGATCATGGGAACCCCTCACATGGCTCCAGGCGTATGTCCTTCCTTRCTGCTGCTGCTACCTTTATCTTAGTATGATTGACATTGGTCTGAGTAATTGCTTGGCATAGGGTTTCCCTGTGCCTCACTGGGTGGCTCTGCTTTCTTCATTCCATCCCTCTCCACAGTTATATCAATTCCAATGTCTCCAGACACAGTAAAAACTATTGTCATGGTTTGAATATCCTTGGCCCAGGGAGTGGCACTATTAGAAGGTGTGGCCTTGTTGGAGTAGGTGTGTCACTGTGGAGGTGGGCTTAAGACCCTCACCCTAGCTGCCTGGAAGTCAGTCTTCAGATGTAGATGTAGAACTCTCAGCTCCTCTTGTACCATGTCTGCCTAGATGTTTCCCCCTTGATGATAATGGACTGAACCCCTGAACCTGTAAGCTGCCCCAATTAAATGTTATCCTTATAAGACTTGCTTTGGTCATGGTGTCTGTTCACAGCAGTAAAACCCTAACTAAGACAACCATATTAAGGTAAATTCACCCCAGTTAAGAGCTGAGGCCCCAGTGGAGACAAAGGGTCCAGGGCCATTTGCTTCACCACCAACGAAGTGCATATCCTAGCCCCTGAAAGAATTTCTATATCTGCTCCAGTGTCTAAGTCAACGGTGCTACCCATTTCTTTGGTGTCAGCACTAGTGCTATCAAACCCCTTCTGTCCCAGTTGGATCCTTAAAGAAAACATTGACGAGGACTATGGGAATGAGGACATTTTTTACTGAGAAAGGAAAATGCCCAAGGCTTGACTCTGATGAATAAGTTAGAGAAAGCAGGATCGTTCCGCTATGATTCTTCAGCAGGCAAACATCTTAGCATCCCATTTAGCTGATGGGGACCGATTTAATGTAATATTCTTCCACATTCTCAGTCTATCCTTAATAACTGGTCAGTGTCCCCTTGGCATTTCCTGTTGCTGTCTGATATCACTTCAGGATTTTTTAAAAAAAAAAACATATTTAAAATGTATCTTTCCTCTTTTGGAAAGAGCAAAGTTATCAACGCTGCACACACACACACACACACAATAACTAAGCAAACACTTTCTACATAGCAGCCATCTATTAACACACACACACACACAGAGAGAGAGAGAGAGAGAGAGAGAGAGAGAGAGAGAGAGAGATTATCTTCACATTCAGGGGTATATGTGGAGATCAGATGTCGACTTTGGGTGTCTTCCCCTTTGAGCAACCCACATTAATTTTGAGGATATGGGGCTCCTCACTGGTTAAGGCTAGACCACTGACCCCCGGGGATCTTCCTGTCTCCATTTCCACAGAGCTAACATCACAGTACTGTGCTCCCTCCTCTGCTCTTTATGTGGGTTCTGGGGAATTACAACTCAGGTTCTCATGCTTGCATGGTAAATAATTTACTGAGTTATTTCCCCAACCTCAACTGTTAAATGTTTTAAAGGTAACTTTAACATTGTCTCTTTCTGGCAAACTTTGGTTGCATGTAACTGGGGTATCTGACTGTTTTTTCAGGTCAGAAAATCACTGGTGAATCTATCCACGTAGAGCCTAGGGTTTGTCTTTGCCCAGTAGAGTTTGGCTGAGGTCTGATTGAGTATTGTGGTACCTCAATACTGATGCCAGTATTACTCATCTGTTTGGAGGGTGTGCTAGGCTCTGAGCTGCTGGCTTTACCCAGAATAAACTATGTGTCTCAACACCATCATTAACTTGTTAATTTAATGAGATAAAAATATTTTGCCTGATTCTGTGACCTATCCAAGGTCTACCCAGCCAAGAACGGACAGAGAAAAGATGCTGGCCCAGGCTCCTTTACCCTTGAGCACATGCGTAGCCTCAGCCATCCTTTCTTTCTTTTTCTTGTAAGGGTCTTTAGTGTCTGACAGCTCAGAAGAGCCTGAATGTTTAGTGAGATCTGGGAACAGATAAACATGGACGCTTGAGAGCAAGTTGATGTTGGCCCTGCCTCTATCCATCTTCAATTCATTCTATCATTATGTTGAATTGGATCACAGCCTCTGTTTCTCTTCAAGGACCTGCTGTATCTCACTAAGCAGTTAACATTTAGTGAGTATCTCTTTATTCATCTCCTCTGTTGTGGAGTTCAATATAGGCTTTGAACAGTCCTTGTTCCTGCTGCACTCAGCCATGTAACCAACATTTAGAGAAGTGGAGACTCTAAAGTCCTAATGCCTGGTTGGTTCTGATCTGCTTCCACGATACTTCATGGATGGTGATATCCTATATTTTGTTCCTCTGGTCCGTTGCTCTGCTTGGTACCACCTACTCTATGTTCAATTTTTGACTGATTTCATTTCCCTCCGGGTCTTAAGTCTTAAAGCCCTTAAGTTTTAAAGTCTAAAAAAAGAATTGAGTGAACCTTTTCTGTTTGCTGCTCCCTAGGGAAACTCATACAAATTTATCCCAAAGCATCATCCAGCAGAGGGACCCAGCTAGAAAACTGTAAGGGGATCCACTCTCTCCTACGTCCTGCCCATCTATGACACACTTTGCTTCTTAGAACCCCAGGAGTCTTATTAATTAAAATGTTTTACATCTTCCCAGTTTGGGGCTATTTAAAATCCAGGGATGTATTATTTCTATCCCATGGTAACCTGTATCTAAAATTAACAGCAACTCTTGAGTTATGAATGTAACCAAGAGAGTTTTATTAGCGTTCACATTTTTACTGGTGTCATAAAAATCAGCCTAACAGGTAGATGAACTTTATGGTCTCTCTTTATCACCAATTTTCATGGGCTAGTTTGGTATTCTGCTAGGCACTGACTTAATAGAATAATAATACTTAGCTCCTCCGAAGAACTCATTGTTTTAGATCGCATTTGTTGGCATGAAAAATTCTCTTTATCTATCTACCTATCTACCTACCAATCTATCTATCTACCTACCAATCTATCTATCTATCTATCTATCTATCTATCTATCTATCTATCTATCTATCTATCTATCTATCTATTCTCAATGAATCTTAATGTTAGATTTTTGAGGTGGAACTTTCATTGAACCCAGAGCTTGTCACTTGTCAATTTGACTGGTCTGGCTGGCCAGTTGAGCCCCCAGGGATAGCCCTGTTTCTACTTCTCAGGTTCTAGAATTCCAGGAGTCCACTACTGTGCCTGGCTTTCACATGGGGGTAGGCACTGGAAATATGAACTCAATTCCTCATGTGTGCTCAGCAAGTCCTTTACAGCCTGAGCCATTGCCTCTCAACAACCCCCTTCCTTCTTCTGTTTCCTTTTCTTGTGTATTTTAACATTTAACCTCATGCTAATTGTTATGGCTTGGGTCTGGCATATTCTCTAGATGCTCATGAATTTAAGACTTGCTCTCCTATACAGCAGTATTCAGAGATGATGGGATTATTAGGGCTTGAACATCATTGATGGATTAATTCATTGATGGATTCATAGCTCAATGGAATGTCAAGAAGTAGGGCCTGGTTGAGAAAGTAGGTCCTAGGGATATGACTTTGGAAAGGTCATGACCCTCTTGGCTCCCTTTCCYTCCTGTTATTGCCTCATTAGTACCGTAAGGTGAGCAACCTTTCTCCTCATATCTGCCATGAGGCACTGCCTCACCTCTGACCCCAAGAAATAGCACTGGCTGGCTGGAAGAGGGAGCCAAGATAAACTTTTTCTTCTTTGTTCTTCTCAGGCATTTTGTCACAGGGACAAAGAGCTTAACATACCACTGCTGTGTGCCAAGGAAGTTACAACTCACTGGTGTAGGCTACAAATCAGCGTGTGGCTACTGAGGTTGCCTGTAGTGGATCTGGGCGAGTGATCTACGTTTTTCAACAGCGTGGCACTTCGGGCAGTTTCTAAGTGGCTCTTGTGTGGAAGAACTGCGAAGAAATTCTGGATAGCTTTAGGACTTTTTTTTACCTTAGGGAAGGAAAAGTATTGAGCATGTACATCATTACGGAGAGATGTCCCGACGGTCTGAGCTGCTGCTCCCTTGGGAGGTGATGTCATGACAGGCATATCCAGTCACACCAGTGGGCGGCTCTGAGGGCTTAGCATAGCGCAGGGCTGCCAGTAGACTACTTTCGCTCTCATTTTAAATATTTTCATGTATATGCACGTTTATGTTCCTGTGTGTATGTGCATGTGTGGGTGCACGTGCGAGCATTCACACATGCAAGCATGCACTAGTACATGTGATTACAAATGTGTAGAGGTCAGAAGTCATCTTTGGTTTCTCTCACAATCATCAACTACTATAATTTTTTTGGCACTGGTTCTCTGGGACCTAGAGTTTGTCCATTCGGTTGGCCAGCAAGCTCCAGGGATTCTCCTTTCCTCCTGCCTTTGCCTCCTAAGCATTGGGGTTACAGGTGTGCCCTCCCACACTCTGCTTTTATGTGGGTGCTAGGGATCTAAACTCAAGCTCCCCGGCTGTTGAGCAAGCTCTTTCTTGACCATCTCCCTAAGCCCTGGAGTGCTGTTCACTTGAACCGAGTCCAGCCTGGGACATGAGTATCCTGTGGAGGAAACACTTTGTATTTCTGGGGCAATGCTCTTCTCTGACATCCTGAGAAGGGCTGCATCTGTGCACCCCAGTGTGCTTTACCTAGTGACTCTAGCTATGCCTCAGAGAGCTTCGCTGAGGCGTAGGCTCTTGTTAGCATGAAGCTGAGGTTCTCAACTTTATGCGTGGTGGGTCCCCAGGGGCCCGAGTTGCTGTTTTCAATAACTAGAGTTCTCTTGTGCACCAAACATTGCCTGGTAAACAACATCTCCTTTGCATTGTATCGCCTCTTTTCAATTATAAACAGAACACTCATCAGTAGCACTTAAAAGCATGTCACCAAAACTTAGGTTTTGTGGGGATCTATGAATTTTTTTTTAACATTCAGAAGGGATTTTCATACTGTAAAAGCTGAGTACACTGTCTTTTAAAATCAGTACTCTGTTTTTGTTTCATTCTGGTATTTTTTTCCTCATAAAGTTAACATTTTAAAATTATATTTGATGTGTGTGTGTGTGTGTGTGTGTGTGTGTGTGTGTGTGTGTGTGTGAGCTCCTGCACATGCTCACATGGAGATAAGAGGATAATTTGCAGTGTTGTTTTGTCCTCCTTCACCCATGCAAGTCTTGGGGGTAGAACTCAAGATGTCAGGCTTGGTGGAAAGCGCCTTTATCATCTTGCCGACTGCATAGCCCCATTTGTTTGGCCGTAGTAACCCTTAGGCTGAGGTTTTCTTTTCCAATAAAATCATCCTGGGAGGGGTGCTTTACTGAGCGGTGGCTTCCTGGTGAGGAGCACACACTGCCTTTGCCGAGGGCCTGGCTGAATGAAGTCAGTTCCCAGCTTCGGTGAGTGACCCAGAACCAGCTATCAACTCCAGCTCGAGGGGATCTGGCACCCTCTTCTGGCCTCCACAGGCACTGCATTCATGTGCATGCACCCACATGCAGACACATAATTAAAAATAAAAAATAATCTTGGGAATATCTACAGTACTAGTTAAGTATCACTTTTATTCTTTTTATTGTAGTGATGTAACACAGCATGAGGTAATCCACCCCAACCACTCTCAAGTGTCCCGTTCAGTGGTAGGAATTACGTTCCCATTGTTGTACAATGGTTATCAGTATCCATTTCTAAAACTCATCTTTCCCAAGCTGTAGTCATTAGGCAATAATTTACCATTTCTTCTTCGTCTTCCCTCCAGGCCCTGACAGCTGCTATATCCTTTAAAGAATAGCTATTCTTTTACTTTCATATGTATGCGTGCTTGCCTGTGTGTATGTCTGTGTGCCATATGCATTTGGTGCCCACGGAGGTCAGAAGAAGCCTCTGCTAGCTGAGCTAGACCAGAAGGAAATTTTATGAACTCTAGCTTTCAGGCTGAGCATTGTGTTGCGTCTGTCGTACCTGGCTATGATCCTCAGAGCACAGGGCTCTCAGAGCTTCATGCTGTACCAGGTTTGGCTGGTGCCCGGCAGTGCCTGCTTTCGTGCCGAGCACAGTGTGTTTAGAGGTGTGAACAGGGTGAGTTCACAGTGCAGACAGAGGTGCTCAATAAATGCAGGCCGAATTGACTGGAGAACAAAAAAGAAACGAGCCAGATTCCTTATGCTATACCCAGGGCATGTCGGCTACAGACTTGTCCTGACAGATTAAACGGAGAAGAGGGGTTTGCGTGGCTCTCCTCCGGCCTGCCCTTCTTAGGAGTGTGTCTTGGTGTAGGCATGTAGAGCAGCAGCTCTCAACTTGCCGGATCGTGAGCCCTCAGGGGGTGTCGAACAACCTTTTCACAGGGGTCTCCTAAGACCCTGCGAAAACACAGGTATATATACCGCAATTCATACCAGGAACGACATTACAGTTACGAAGTGGCAACGAAAGTAACTCTATGGTCTGGGGTCACCACAACATGACGAACCGTATTAAAGGGTCACAGTGTTAGGAAGGTTGAGAACCGCTGATGTAGAGGGAGCCACAGAGGGGACAGTAACACAAGGAAATAGACTGGCAGGCAGCAGGGCTTATGCCTTGGACAAAATTGCAGTTGTCAGCCATTGCTCTGGGAGGAGGAACTGCGTGAGCCTTGACTCAGAGAACTCGTTGGGAAGTAGGGAAGGAAGGGTACAGCTGGCTGGCTGTTAGAGTYGATTGGCTTCTCAGGCGCTCCATTCCCTGCCCTTGCATCCCGCAAACATACCTGCCCTCCACTGTTTCCAACTGTTTCTGCAGAAACCCTACTACCTAAAGAGATTCTGGGGGGAAAATCATAGAAATTTACTTTAACCACTGGCCGATTGCCTCTCAGCTTGTCTGTGCTTTTGCTGTGCCTTTAAACACAGGCCACTTTGCAATTTTATAAACTATTTAAAAAATAGTACCAAAAGATACACCAAAGGAGGAATTAAATCTCTTCTGCAAAGATAGCCGATTCTTCCCATAACAGCAAGGACCACGGAGAACGGATTTTGCTGAGGTCAAATGCTGCATTCCCAGGGCTCCCTCGCAATTTCCACCATTTCTCTACTTAGTGATGTTCCATTTGTTTCCTTTCACATTCTGTGGCAGAAAAAGGAATTTGGCTGCGAGCAATAGCTGCCATTCCTCTGCATGAGCCTAGGCAGTGGTTAGAAGAACCGATAGGGAATCGCTACCATTGGTGTTGAGCTGTCGACCGATCTACCCCTGGATCTGCTGACTAGGCACAAATAAGTGTGTGTGTGTGTGTGTGTGTGTGTGTGTGTGTGTTTGCATTCCATAGGTGTTTACCATCTAGAGCTGCTGCTGCTTTGTTGATTAGCTCAGACAATTAGAAGCAGGGATATGAATCACCCGCTTTAAAAAAAGAAAAAGGAACTTCTGTGTGATTTTAAAAATAGGGTGCAAGAAGCTTCGGTGCGCTTTCTTGAAAAAAAAAAAAAGGAATTTTACTAAGTACCGTAACAGAGCTGGCACCAGAAGTGAAGAGGAAAGCAAATATGAACATTTCGAGTCGAGTGCATGGCATATGAGCGCCATATGGCATGCTCACAGGGTTAGTGCTGCTTTCTTGGCGTGCGTCCTGACGTGGCTTCTAGCTTCTTGCCTCTGATGTGCTTTAATCGAGCCTCAATCTCTCTTTGCCCATTGATTCTGCCATGAGATTGGAGTCTCTTGCCTGCTATTCCTTTGGAGGGTCGTCAACCTTTTCCTCAAGGAAAAGGGGAAGCAGACCTGTCCAGATGGCTACATAAATATGGAAGACCTGCTTCCGTGAGCTGCTGCTGTCAGATGTTTTTTGGGAATTGATGAGATCGTCTCCTGCCTAGAAAATGGGCGTGCGCCCCTTCCTGCCTACTTTCTTTCTTTCTTTAATGTTCACAGAGATGGCAGCTCGCTGGGGACTGAGGCATCCTGACGAATTCTTTTCAGAGTCCTAAACTGAAGTGAAGCTGGATCCTTAACCTTTCTATAGAAAAGAATTCTAGGATGAGTTCACATAAAGCAGAGTGGAGTTTATGAAGAGGAGATGTTAGCCCAGCTTTTAAGCATGGTAGTAGCCAGGCACCCACGGAAGAGACAGCGCCCGCTAAAGTGTGGGTGTGGTCTGCTCAAGGGAGTCACATTTAAGTGTCTTAGAAGTATTGTGCATGCACTTCTGTTTCCTCTAAAGTTAAACCCACGATGCTTGTTACAAACTGTATTTATGTGCCAGGGTATAGATGTAAAAAAAATGTGACTCCAGAAATGTCTTGGATAGGATTGAAGTCCGATAAAACCATGGGTCTTGAGGGGTTGTACAAGGAGGTAAAGATATGTTTTTTACTGTAAGTGTGTGTGTGTGTGTGTGTGTGTGTGTGTGTGTGTGTGTGATTTCTTGGCTTAGAGCTTGGAGATTGTGTGTGTGTGTGTGTGTGTGTGTGTGACATTTCTTGGCTTAGAGCTTGGAGATAAGGGTCCCATACCAGAGTTGATACTTAAGCATGGGCTATTGATGTTTCCACATTCTTATCAGGAATGTATTTCAAAACTAAAACAAAGGAATATTGTCTCTGTGCAGGCCACCTTCACACCGTAGCTAGTGATTCCGTCTAGATTCTGGGGTGCAGGGATCCTTTCCTGATCCCATTGCCGCAGGCACAAGCCTGAGTCTAGAGGGCAGGGGCCAGAGCTTCCTGGTTGCTGTGCCTCTTTAAAATGACTTTTGTGGAGACACGAGTGACAGGAGAGGAAGAGGGAGATCAGAGGAGCCCGGAGGTGTGTTGTATCCTGTGGCCTGGTGCTAAGAGGGCTAAGGAGCAAAGGGGTGAGGCTGGGCCCACAGTGATCTTTTATGGCTTCTTAAGTTAGTACTCGCCTCTCTCAGGTTTGCAAACTTCTGGGGACATGTTCCCTTGCTTGAACGAAGCCTTCGGTGTCTTGAATGAGAAATATAACCGGGAGTCTCAGGGGTTTGCACACTTGGTCCCCGGCTGGCGGCACACTGTGGGCAAGCCTTGCTGGAGGGAGTGTGTCCCATCCCTTGGGATGCGGCTGCAAAGCCTCCGCCTCACTTGCAGTTAGCTCACTGGGCTTTGAGTGTTTGGTGAAGAGCTGAGCTCCTGGGTTCTTACTCCTGCCACTTGCTGCCATCCCAGCCCTCTACGATGGACTTTCATCCCTCTAAAACTGTAAGCTGGCGTAGATTCTTTCCTCCGGAAGTTGCCTTGGCCGTCGCGTTTTATCATGGCTGCAGAAAAGCCGCTTGATGCGAAGCGCAAGTGTGTCTGCTCTTCCAGTTGCGGGCCCCTTTCCTCCGTTCATCTCTGGAACTTCTTCCTCGTTTATTGTCCTCCTGCCTCACCATATCCCCTTCCCCTCATTTTCTCTATCCTGCAGTGATCGATCACACATCCTTGGCTTTTATGTTTCTAGCAATGTCTTAGATTCAAATTATTAAATCTCATGATTAAGCAGCAGAGAACCACATCAGCCAGATTTCACATAAAGTTCATATTGACTCATATCTGCCTGCCTGGTGTCCACTGGAGCCATTAGATCCCCTGGAACTAGAGTTTATGATGATTGTGAGCTGTTGTGTTGGAGCCGTGGTGAATCAAAGAGCAATGAGTTCTCTTAACTGCTGAGCCATCTCTCAAAATCCCATGAATAAATATTTTAAGAAGCCTTTTCACAGTGAAACCTCTTTTTCAGAGGAAGAACCCTGAGTACTGTGGGGAGAGAGCTCTGCTTGACCACAGAAAGTTCAATGAGCCTTGGTGTTTACAGTGGATATCTCCGACTCTGTCTTGGGACTTACGTGATATTTAAGATGCACACCCCTCCCCACCTGCCTCCTACTGTGTGTCAGTTCTGCAGCAGCTCCAGACTCCCCTTACATCCTGCCCACAGGAACAACATGATTTGTGTGGCCCTCCTGGAGTTGTGTAATTGACACCTGGTATCCCTGTCAGCCTAAGAGCTGTGTGATGGCGGGCACCACTTTCCCCTCTGCCCCCCGGTTTGCCATACTGTTTATAGGAGCTGCCTCAAAGCTGGCTACACAAAGAACTATTAATCCACAATTGGGTAGATAAGTTTTAAAAAAAGAATATTAGATCTACCACACGTATCTTGATATAGAAAATGATGTCATGTGCAAATAAATGCCAGTAGAGGGAGAGAGATCTTAACTTTTGAAGTATAGCTGTTACAGAGAGAGGCTGATCTACCAGGGGCGCCAACTCCCACCCTGTAATGCTTGTTACAAACTGTATTTATGTACTAGTCTTTCGTCGCAACCCGTGACACCAAGGAGTGTAACTCTGCAAACCTGTCAACTTCCTTAAAATGTATAATTTGTTTTTACTTGATAGTTTAGAAACACATGACATCCCCCTTTCAGAAAACACTAGAGCATTTTTATTACATTGAAATGAGCTCTGTAGATAATCCAATCCACTGTAGATATGTACACACACACATATACAACTCACAATTATTTCCTAGTTATAACGTGAAGGCAAAATGGAAACTGTGTTTCAGTAAAAATGCTTGGTCCTGAAATGCCAGCTGAGCAGCTGAGCTAGTGAACCTGCAAACACATCAGCTTCCAAGGCAGACTGCCTCGGGTGGGTTGGACTGGGGACTTGGAAGCCATCAGGGATCATTTTCTGCCTAGTGATGAGTTTTTCCAAAACAGAGAACAACTCTCAGCCAGGTCAGATCGATTAAAATCCAACCTTATCAGAACTTACCTTGTTCAAGGTTGGGGCGATGGCTCAACTGGTAAAGCATTTGCTGACCTGAGTTCAGGGAAAATCTGGGCGTGGCGGCAGGCACTTCAATCTAAACGCTGGGGAAGCAGAGTCAGTCAGGTCCCTTGAGACTCATTGTCCACCAAGTCTGCCCTACACGGTGGCCTCCAGGACAGTGAGGGAGAGTGAGAGACCCAAAGCTGTCTGAGGAACGACTCCAGAGGTTGTCCTCTGGTCTCCACACACATGTGCAAGTGCACTTGTCTACACATGTGAATATACATGCACAAATACAAAATTTACATTATGGATAGTCTTGTAAGAATGTATTCTTCATTGAATACAGATGTTTGTATATACTTGCAGATAAAAGAGAATGAGGTCCATGGCCCAGTGGCATGCTCGGAACTTCTACAGAATGTGGAAAAGTTATAATTTGTGGCAGAGTGTGACACAGTTGCGACAACCACAAATACTCCACCAGACTTACAAGCCACCCCTTAGAGTGTTCCAGGCTTCCAGAAAGCCCTTCAGTGACTTCTGGGAATGTACGTACATGTCTGTTCAGTGAACAGCCAGGGTCAGAGGGCTAAGCCCCTCCCCTTGGTGCATATCTCACTCGAGTATCATTCAGAGAGACACAACTTGTATGTGTGCACCCACAGGCCTATGCTTTTCCATCAAATATACGTAGCTAGAATTCCATATGAGAAAGTCTTCACAGTGTGTCTCTTATTGGATGCAGAGTATGCCCACGTTTTCTCTGGGAACTAAAAGGGGAAATAAATGTCGTATTAGGGTTTCTTATTGCTGTGATAAAACACCACGACCAAAAGCAACTTGGGGAGGAAAGGTTTTATTTCACATGAAGATTGCAGTCCATGGTGGAGAGAAGTCAGGGGAGGAACTCAAGCAGGAACCCGGAGGCAGGAGCTGATGCAGAGGCCATGAGGGAGCGCTGCTTACTGGCTTGCTCCTCGGGGATTGTATCAAGTCGACATTAAACTAGCCAGTACAATAAGTATAAAAATAGACCCAGGACTCGGAACCCTGACGACACACAAATGAAGCTGTGCATTGTGTAGCAAGGAGATAGACGAAGAGAGAAAGGCAGACTGAGCAGCTCCACTGACAGGGAACCTCACAGAACCAACCAGAGGAAGAAATGCTAGCTTTAGCAACAGGGTGGTGGCATGCCCTTCCTGCAGGAGGTAAGGCTGGAATTGTGCTTTAAGGAATGAATAGCACATGTCTGTTCTGATAACCACTAAAAATGTCCTGCAGGTGGAACATCATTTTTAAGAGGCCAGACCACCAAAGCAAAACAAAAACAAAAACCCACAACACTAGGAAGCTGCAACAAGACATGCGAGAGATGTGCGTGCTTGTGACCAAGTGAAAGGTGGCACAAGACCAGTGTGTGCACACGTATATGTGCGTCTTGGGGTGGGGGTGACGAGGAGGCTGGAAAATACAGTATCTGTGTGACACCACAGTGGTAGACACATGCATGCCATTATCCACATCTCCACACTACACAACCCCAGGCAGGAGTGATCCCTGCTGTAGATGACGACCACTGTGTAACTGATAGGTCATGATAGAACAATCAGTTGTAGGGGACTTTCTACTCTGGTAGGGATATTGGGAGAGGCTTGGTTTGTGTGGAGGCATGGAGAGAAATGTGCTTTCCTCACTTTTCCCACAAACCTAAATCTACTACATTAAAAAAAAAAAGACGTGGAGAACATAGGACACAAACCCCCACACTGGCATGGTATTTGGGTATCAACGAACAGTGCATCCGTCCAGAGAGCAGAGGGCAGAGTTGCTGCACTTACAGATTGGGGTGCGGAGAAACCCTGTAGGTGTGCATAAGCCGCAGGGCTCCCTATCAGCTTTGCACAGGAGGAGGCGCTACCCATCTGCAGGAAGAGGAGATGACCCAGAAGAGCAGGCAGGAAGCAATTACTGCCTTGGAAGAAGACCAGGTACCCATGGTCTTCCGTTGCCACCCTTGGCAAATGTTCCTAGGATTCTGAAGGCCCAGGCAGGGACCGTCTTTCTCACTGTACTGCAGGAAGCATACATTTCTTCTATCTTCCCTCAAGGATGCGGCCATCACCACTTCTATAGGAGACAGTGTGATTGCTGATGGCACTTTGTGTTGTTTCTGGAGAAACACTCCAGGTCATGAACATGCCACCTTCTTTCCCTTCTCTACTCCTGGCCCTGCCCTGCCCTGCCCGATGGGCCCTTCGCTCACGCCTTTTCTTCCAAATACAAAGGTTAGAAAGAGAAAAGATGAAAATGAAACCACAGGGACATGGTTTGTTCTAAGAGAGCTGCCACTATTGTGTGGGGAAGTCGTTTTTCCTTACATCTACAAGTGGCCCCGGGGCAGGGGTTCCACCAACACCAGGAAGCAGGCACCTACCCCCTTTCCACACTTGCTTACACATCCCACCAGCCTCTGGGTTGGTCAGTGTGTATGTGTGTGTCTTTCCGCTCCTTAGGCCAGCATCTCCTTCTGACTGGCCCAGCTCTGCTCTGCCCACTGACCTTTCTAGACAATGCTAGCATTTGGACTCCACAGATAGCCAGACCCCTGGGTCTCAGCAGGTGGTGTGACCTCCCTGCTGGCCTTAAGAGAAGGACACTGCTCCTCCCACAACCCTAGGTCTCAGAAGGGTACAACCCTGGCACAAAACAGCTGAGATCAACTGCGTCTCTTAACTGTGCCGTCCTAAGAGTCAGAAATGCATAGGGGCGTGGTACCCACCGAGGAGATATTACATCTGCTGGTAGGTCCAGCTGTTCTCAGAGTGCAGAACTGTGGAGTGCCAGTGGGGGAGGGGATCTAATAGGGCTGTGTCCTTGGTCTGCCTCTAAATGACTGAAGCCAGCTTCCCCCTTAACCTCCAGAAGTGGCAGTTAAGGTAAGTAGCTTAGTTTATAACGAGGGTAATTTAAACAGAAGATAAAGAAAAAAAAAAACTTTCCTCCAGGAAAAAGTTTAATTGAAAAGAAAGTGGGTGTTAGAAATTCTATAACATTGGTTTCTTGAAACTCGGGCTGCCTGAGGACAATGGCCAAGTGTTTGATTTTTTGGAAGATGTCTGGGCCTGGGCGTGTTAATCAGAAAATGGCTTTTTTGAGGAAACCTCCTCCTAGTGGCTTAATGTGACATTCCCATGTAATCCACAACCCGGTCAGTTTGTCTTTGGAGACATCCTAATATTATTGTATCCCTGGTGAGTTCTTTCCTGCTGATAAGGGAATAACAGACAGGCATGTTCCACAGAAGAGAAGAGCACTTTGAGCAGAGATCTTAGGTACCAATCAAGTCCCAGGAAGCCTGGAGAACCAAATGGAAGGGACCCAGACCAGAAGAGTTGTCCCTGTGGGTCCCAGCGGAAGCTAGAGCTGGGTCTATTCAGCAAGACAGTGTAGCCACAGTTGCTGCTGCTGGTGGCGATGTTAGTTGTGGCAGGGCCCTTTGGAGTTAGCACAGAACACACCCAGACTCTAAATTCTCTGTACAAAGATTTGTTACCCCAGAGGGGCAAGTGGGGTGGGGTGGGGCTGCCTCTAGATCCAACTAAGGCTGATACTTTGTGTTTCCAAGGAGTGATTTTTTTTTAAGGGGAAAAGGTGAGTTGGTAAGTCCTCATTGGTTAGGATGGCCAGAGCAACCAAACAATGAGTTTTGATTGCTGGACCTTGGGAGCTAACTTTAGTGATGTAATCTAATGGTTTAGCAAGGGAGAGGGAAGAGGCAAGCCAAGAGCCCTTCAATGGAGGTGATGGCGGTGATGGTGATGATGGTGGTGGTGATGGTGATGATAGTGGTGGTGGCGCTGCTGCTGTTGCTGGTTAGAAGCACTATGGTGATTTCCCTGAAATGGGACATGACAGTGCTGTTCTGGCCACCAGCCCCCGGAAGTAATGAGACATGTGGTCGATGATCTTCTTACCTAACACCAAATGAAGTGCGAAGGGCTGCTACCCAACTCTCCCTACCATGGAAGCTCCTACGTGTTCCACACTGATTCCTGGGAGAGTCCTTTCATAGCTCCAAGTCCTTTTCAGTTTCTGTACCACACTGGGATCTTATTCACCAGACTAAGGAAGGAAATCCAAACAAAGGGTCAACAACAAAACAACTAAAAGACCCACTGACTCCGCTCGGCCACAGCTGGTACTCTCTTGGCTTAGAACTGCATCAGTGGTGGCCACTAAGTCAACTGAAGGCTGGGGTTGTTCTACTACGAGGTGAGCATCACAAGCCTGGTGGGGTTTTTCCTTCTTTTTATTTTTTTTGCCTTTAGGGTCTCTTTTTCTCATTCTTCACAAAGAAGTGGTTAAGCAAGAGAGTGATTGTATGTTGCCAAGCAGCATCATGTGCTCAGAGCTAAGAATCATTGTCCAGAAAGAAAGAAACTAAAGCAGATTCAAGAAGAAAATCAGAGGAGGTCAAGGGAAAGGAAGAGTGGGAAGGAGAAATTGGGTGGAGGGACCTTCGTCTACTGATGACACTAAGGCATTATTTTCTCGTTTTGTTTTGGTTTTACTCAATCTGGCTGATGCTAGAAGCTTTCCCAAAAATCTTTCAGTAGACAAGTTTCTCACTTACCTTAATTCTTGGACATGTAATAGATGAGTGTTCCAGGCAGCCCACTGGAAATCTCAGAAATATCCTCCCTCCACACCTCAGCATGGGTTGAGTCTCGTGTGGATGCTGACCAAGATGCTGACCTCTCATGAGTGTTGATCGCCCTTGGTGGTTTTGGCAATTGGTCATTAAGAGATGGACAAGGGGAAGGTAAACTGCCCTTAGATAACTCGCTGCTGTAGGAGTGGGTGTCTGACTTTACCCAGTAAGGGCTACGCCTGCTTTAGGGTCGCAGTCACTGCTCTGCACTCCGTCCCAGCTCCCAGACAAGATACTTCTCTCTCCTAGGTAGCTCTGCCAGGGCTCAGGACTTTCTCACATTATCAGCAGCTTTGGCACAATCTCATTCACAACAGACTTGATGACAATCATGGTTTCTTTTTGGTGAACATCCACAATTTAAAGAGGGGAAGTCACTTCCCTTTAGGAAGATGAACCTCACAGCATGGTAGATGTTCCAACTTCTTTCCTCTTTCATAGAATAATCCAAGCTCTCCTTTAAAATTTAATGTGGAGGGGTGTTTTGCATGAATGTATGTCTGTGTACTACGTGCGGCATAGTGTCCATGAAGCCCAGAAGGAGGTGTTAGATCCTCTGGAACTGAATTTGCTGATGGTTGTGACCTGCCAAACAGATGCTGGGAGTTAAACCTGGATCCTCTGGAGGAGCAGCCAGTGCCCTCTAACCACTGGGCCATCTCTCAAGCCCCAAACTCTTAAATAAAACTTTGCACTGTTAAACCAAGAGAGCGCCAAGTTGGCCAATCAGCTTTAAGTTGCAAGATGACTCTGAGTCAGGGGCTGAATATAACTGTGTTTCAAAAAGTCAAAAAGAAAAAAAACAAAAAAAGTGTCTCCACCAGAGAGTGCTGGTAGAGGAGACTTAGGGTGATTTGGGTTTTTGAAAGAACCCAATAAATTACGTTCCTTGTCACTCCAAATATGAACTAACAAGGGTAGACTAAACACCCATATACTTAAAATACACGAATCTTAAAAAAAAATTGAGGCTTAATGTAGCCTCTCAATATTGTTGAATAGGATTTCTCCATGAACAGATGGGTTTCCTAATATAAAACCAGAGTTAGTTGGGATATCTTCTTGGGGAAATCTTGTTCCCAAATTGAAAAGAAAAGCCACACTGCAGTTCCTGGGCCAGGGTAAGGGCACAGTGGCCACGTGTGTTGTGGTGGCTGGAACACCTTGCGGCCTCTGTGGGAAATGGGTACCTATTCTTCTGTGTTCATGGGGCCTATCTACAATACAGTGCTTAGCAAAGGAGCCTCGTCCTAAAATCTGTTAGCTGTCTGGGTCATTGTTGTTGTGGCATTGGTATACATTATTTGGGGAGGGGTATCATGCTGCCAAAACATGTATAGAATAACTTTAGAATTTGGATAGGTAAACATTGGTGGATAGGTAACAATCAGTTCGGATTGCTGGGTAACAGCAGATATGGTTCTTCTCAGGAGTTTCCCATTCTTCCTTTTCACACCTCAACTAGAGAAAATGACCATTCTTCCACCGAGGTGGGGTCCAGTTCACTTCCCTGTATTGGTGCTGCCTATGGAAGGCTCTGGCCGTCTGGGCCCAAGCATCGGCACATCTGGTCCACGGAGATGTAAAGAGCACCCACTGCAGGTGACACACTTCAGAGGACATGAAGAGCAGCACCCCTGCTGCCCGTCATTCTCTCCTTTCTCCATTTTCTCTGCTGTGTTCTTAGGCACTGAAATTTTACCTGCAGTAAATACTAAGGCAGATACCGTGGATTCTTATGGCACCTTTAAAGGTTTTGGTCACATTCAAGTGCTTCTGACCTGGGACCAGTAGAGGATGTATATCTAAAGGAAGAATAACTTGACTTTCCCGACTCCCTCCCTTTCCCTCCCCCTCCTCCTTCAGACCCTTCTTCCTCCCACTTCCAGTTTGTCTTCCTTTCCTCCTCTTCCTTTTCTTCTTTCTCTCCCTTGTATTCCTTTAACCCCTCTTCCCTCCCACCTCTCCTCGGTTCCCCTTTTTCTGCCCTGCCCTCCCTCTCTCCTGCTCTCCTCTCATCACTCTCTGCAACCCTCTGTCAGCTCCTCCTCCCTCCATCCTCCTTTCTCCCCCACCCCACCCCCACTTCTGCCACATCTTTCACAACTCGCATAGCCCACGGTATAGAAAAGTACTCATAATTAGGTTTTGAAAAGATTGAATTTCCAATATAGACCATCCGTTCCAATAACCATTTATTTCCAAAGGTTAGCAGACACTAACTTTTGAAATTTTTAATTAAAGTCTTTCTGGAGGGCCAGCTGCACTTTCCCCTGCCGGAATGCGCTCCTCTGCCCTCCTCTCCCTCCTCTGGCCCCTGTCTTCTCTTTCTCCCCTTCACTGAAACCCTCGCCTAGGTCACTGGGACTCCAGCGGGGCCACCCTGTCTAGAGTCTCAGACCACTCTCAGAAGGGATGGCATTGAGTGTGCTTGGGTAGTCCTGGGTCGGCTCGTTCAGAGGAGGAAGCCTGCCTCAGAGGTTTTAACTTCATCCATCAAAAGAGTTGATCTGCTATTAGGACACATCCAAGGTCAACAAAAACAAACAAACAAAAAAGCAGTGGGTAGGACTTAGAAGAAAGTCCCTACCGGGCTGTTTGTTGCTCTGGGCTGTTTCCACAAAAACAACAAAAAAGGGTGCGGAAGACCCATGATCAGAGTCCTGCCTTGTATATGAAGGAAGTAAAGAAAAAGGAAGCTGAGAGGCGGATCCCTGAGGGATCTGTGTTTTATATCCCAGCACAAAGAAGCAATGCTTGAGAAGGCCAGTTTGCCAGCTGGCGGTCCTCTGCAAGTGAAACATCATGGTTGCAGTCGGAGTGAAATGGTCAGGATGAAGAAAGGACTATTTGGCATTATTCCACACAGATACCTAGAATAGTGTGCTTTCAATAGAAATGAAGTGTGTGGCATTGATATTGCGGTTACAACTACATTACTCATAGTGAGGCTACGTATCAGCAAGAACATGCGTCTATTCTGTTAGAACATGGTGCAGATTCAAATGTCACGGATGCCAGTGGCGACCCTACTCTCCAACATGTTTGTAGTGAAAACCTTAATGACTGTCAAACTGCTAGCATACCATAAAACTATGGATAGAAAAAACAATGACATTAATTTGTAATGAAGAACAGATGGAAGATAGCCAAATTTTAATTTAAAAAGAAGCAAACACACATGCAACCTGTAAATAAAATAAACTTTCCAATAAGCTCTGTACTGGTGATCCCAGTCCTACGTCCTTCAAAAGAGGATGATTATAACTTTGATGCCCAGTTGGAAGAGGTTTGGACCTAATATAGGCTATGTGAAAATAATGCAAAGATGTATAGACAACTGCAAAAGCTTGACAATTCCGTGTTAGAATTACAAAAACAAAAACAAACAAACAAACAAAAAACCCCCAAAACATCCCAAAAATCAAGCAGGAAAAATCCAATGCTGAAAAACTTGTCTGAAGAGGAGAAGGAAATTTTTATAAAAGAATATTGTGTAGCCATTTCCTCTGAATTGAAACATTCCCTGCTGGAAGGAGGAGGGAAGTTCCTAAGACTCTCCAAGTAATTCAAATCTATCAGGATGTCGAGGAAACTTGGAAGGCACAGGAAGTTCCAGAAACTTACAAGATTCACAAAGCTTCTCCGTGAGGCTATCGGAGCATTCACAATTGGAGAAGCATTTTGCAGATTGTTCTAGCTTGGCACCTTTTGTGGGCTGTCGGCCATGCCAGGGCAGACTTTTTGGTGATGGAGCTGCTTTTGGGGGTCATCCCTGGTCCTAAAAGCAACCCCTCATCTATATTCCTCACTGGTTTATCAAGCAAGACATGTAAGGAAGTGGTTTTTTTTTTTTTTTTATTTTGGTCTGTAGTTGGTGCCCTCTCTGGGGCAAATAGATGTTTGCCTCCCTAGGAAATGTCACACAACAAATGTATTGAGAAACACCCTCTGCCATGTTTGTGTGAGGAAAAAAAGAAAAAAAAAATGAAAGGAGTGGAGTTAGATTTTTTTAAAGAAAAATAAACTCTTTGAAACATGACAGAAAAGGGGGTGTCAGTGAACATGAAAATGGGAAATGTATTTCCCACAGAAATTTAAAGCCCAGAGAATTTGATGTGGATGCTCTGATTAATGTGCTTTTTAAAGGCAGCTGAGTTAAGAGATGACCCAATTGCTTTGATGATGTCACCAGAATTTAAATATGCAACCCCATTATCTCCAAAAGGACAGTGCAAGATTTTTCTAAGAAATCAGAGTGCTTCTAGCAACCATCCAGAGAAATTACAAAACATAAATGGTCATATGAGCCTATGGCAACTACAGATAGTTTAGCAGAGACCATGCAAAACTTGTGGAGATGCAGATGGCCAGATTTGGAGTTAGCATCTTGGGCAAAGTCAGTCCCCTAGTTCCCATCTGTTGGAAATCTAAAAGAGTTTGGGACCCAATAGAACTTTACTTAAAAAAAAAAAAAAAAAGAAGCCAGGAGGTGCCAATTTCAAATCCACAGCATTTGGTAGGAATCCTGGAAGTCTTCGAGGAGGGTTTGTTTTATTATTTCCCTGTGGGTTCCAACATTTGGATACCAGTATTGTTTCATTACTGATCTGTTCAGTTAACTGATTCAGGTTAGGTCACAATGAGATATGTTAATGATGGAAGACAACAGAACTTCCATAATTTATTGAAACGCTCATGGTCTCTTTACCCTGCCTTTTGACTTAATAAATGTATTTAAAATGGCCTTACTGTTGTGGAATAAGTTAACAATATTATCATTTATGAATGCAAATTTTTCTTTATCACAGAGTTTTCATTAGCCCCCAATGATAAAATCAGTATCATTTCATCTATGAAAAAGCTTTGCATGGCAAAAACTCAGTGTACTAAATTGATCAACCAATAACATGTGTCAAACTGGTTAAGCCAGGCTGGTTAAATATATATATTTATATGTATGTATGATGTATGTATGTATGTATATATGTATGTATGTATGTATGTATACACACACACACAATTTGTATATTTGAACTCTAGGTGTTTCTTGTATGTGCTGTGCCCATGAAGAGTTTTCTACATGTTCTCAGTAGCGTGCTTAGAGTGTCTCTACCATGGAGATCATAGGCATTGGTGTTCAAACACCTTCTTTTAAGTTTCTAGAGTGCTTTGTGGCTGTTTGTTATAATGTTGAAATTATTAGTTATATGTAGATCTTTGAGAAGAAATCTTGGCAGAAAACATAAAAAGAAAACAAAAAAAATCCATCCTTTAGCAAGATGATGCCTACTCTCCTTTCACTGGGAGAAGTCACCCTCCGTTTGTGTTCCCATGGTGACATGTTTGAATTTCAAAAAAGCCCAACTACACCATAAGAGAGAGCTGTGTGCATCTAGCTCCTATCCCTAGCATTTCTGTTGCAATGTCTTTGAATAAAACCTCTGATGTCCAGTCTGAAAACGCACACTAAAAATACTCCTAAGGCAGACAAAACAATCTGGATAATGTATGTCAGAATTCTAAGAAATCACATAGAAACTGGAAGTAGTGCAGGTATTATTATGAAGGAGTGAAAATCAAATTAACAACAACAACAAAGCAGCCAATGAACAAAAATATCTTCAAGCTTACTAAGATAACCTTGTTTCTGTAAATGGAAAAACAAGTGAGAGGCTGCGATCGCAGTAACTGGACACTGAGCTTGGCCTCCCGATGTCTGAAGTAGGTCAATAGAATGAGCAGCTTACACACAGTCTTTTCCAAGCTCTTTCAAATTCCTCTTCCTTCTACTTATGAAGCTCCAGTCCTTCCTTGGCAGAACTGCACAGACAGAGAGATCGATTTTGAGTTCTTTAAGAATTCCTGTAGTCAGCATTGGCTGGATATATATATGAACTAGTTTTTTTCTAACAGTGTCTCCTAGGTATTTCATAATAGTATCTGTTGATGGAGTTGAAGACCAATTCCTCTGTCCTAACTACAGAGCAAAGGAAGCAAGACTGGGTTAGAAACACAAAACAGCCTCATCATGTCTGCTCAAACACCACATCTATCCAGACAAACCATTGGTCCATAAATCATGTGATTTTTGCCTAGGGTTAGAACCAGGGAAATACAGTTCCATTCTGTAAGTGGTCTGGGACACAGGGCTTGAAGAGACAGACAGGATGAGGCTTGGGCCTCTCAGTTCTCCTCTATAGCTTAGTGCATATATCACAGATGCTAATGGCAGCCCTTGCGATTTCAGAAAGTTGATGGGAGCAGGAGGAAATGAATGGACAGGCAAATGAGAGAGAAAAACACCAAACCAAATCAATCAACCAACCAACCCACCAACCAATCAACCAACCAACCCATCAACCAATCAACCAGAAACCCTGCCAACATTATGAACTAGGAATGTCTGAGAGCCTCAGCCAAAAGAAGTATCAAAGGAAGAGGAAGATTTTTTTCCCAAATTGAAAATGTGATTATATGGGGTAATATTTCCAGAGAGGGACAAGTGTTGGTGACCTCCTGAAGCTGAGTGGAAATCATCTTAAGCTAGGAGGTGACATTTTTTCACTCAAAAAGAGAAATAATAAGTCTGGCATTGCTCTCAGTAAAGAAAAGACTTAAGCCTTTACACTGAAGGTACAAGTTTAACCACTGAGCACTTGGCAGCCCCTGCCAAGACCTTTATACAGATTTCATCTTCTAAACCACATCCACAAGGTGGGCTTTCTTGTTTCCATTTTATTGGAGTTGAGAAGTTTGAAGTTACTCATTTGGAACAGAACGTTGTCTCGGGTAGTCTGTCCTTAAGACCGTGTCCCTAAAAGCCCTTTTGTAGTAGGAGCGCATGCTTGCAGAGTCAATGCCTGGAGTTCAACACATGATAGGAGCTGAGGCTCCATGTGTGGTGAAAGCTGATGAAGGCAGTTGTCTTGTTTGCTGTTATCTGGTGGATAGCAAAAGTACACATGCCCAGATATTGCTACAACTTGGGGGCTCACACCTCGTTTTTATAATCAAGCATGGATATATGCATTATTTCATATACCTATACATAGTCATAAAAAATATTTCTCAAGTCCCCTAAATTCCTCAAATAATGAAATGTTCCAAACATTATTCCTGGGAATTCAGGAGTGTTCTGATCAGTGTGGGTGGGAAATGGAAAGAGAAATGTTTACCTTGCTAGAGAAGCCTCTAACAGATGCTTCCATGAGGACAGTAGCAGCCTTTGCTATATGCTTGCCTCTTCCTCCATCAAGCAAACCCACCTGCACCCATCTCAGGAGGCTGGGTAGATCTTCCGCTTCCCACAGACCACCCTTCTTTGCCAACCACTTCCTCATTTAGATGAGGGTTGTGTGCACATCCTAATGTAGAACTTAACACCACACAAACGTTTAATCCACTTGGATTTCATTATGCATTTGAGGAGGGCGATTTGTAGAAAGGGGGAATGATATTCCCCTTGCCAACAGTTAGATGAACATAACAATCCACCATGGGACCCGCTCTTGGGCTCTGCACTTTTCCTGCATGTCTATGAACTAAACCAGACTAGTAAGTTCCTGGCTTGTCAAAGAGCTAAGCTGCTTCTCCCCAAGGTTCTCCCATTCAACACAGCAGGAATTCATAAAATAGATACAGTATCCCTCAGGTAACCAATTTCTATTGTGACACTGCTAAGAAAAGATACTTTCATGCTATATATTATTAGATACATTTTTTTCCAGAAGGGCTTTCTGAGTATATGAGGAGACAGATGTACAGGTTAGGTTGTTTTTCCCTGCTCCTGCTTTACACGCTAACTGCCCTCTGAGAAGTCAGGGGGAGCAACTTGCTCTGAATTTCCTTAGCTTTTCTCAGAGAGTTTACACACTGACCACTTTTTATCCCCAGTCTTCTTATAATGGACACAAGATGAGCTGTTCCTCAGAAGGATTGCTTTAATGTCTTGTGTTAGAGAGGGCCAAATTTATTTGGCAATTTTCTTTGAGCAGAACAATTGTTGAATAATCTGGAGAGCTGTTTCCTTCATTGAGCCCAGGGCTGAACATTAATCACATTAGAATTCTAATCTTGGCTTTGACCCTCATTAGCAGCATCATTTTGTGCAAGTCCCTTGGCCCCTCTTGGTGTCTGTTTTATATCAGTGAAATGAGAGATATGAATGCAGTTGGTCTCTCCATGTTCTGAAATTCTTTGACTTTGGAGAGATCAGGAACAATGAATGGGAAGTAGATTTTATATGTAGTCCCCAAAGTGCTATGTAGTTTCAACAAAATCAACCTAGGCTATGTAGACAGGCCATGCAGTCTGGTGTTAAACACCCAATTCATAATTACACCATGATATTGAAGTCCCCTGATTCCAGAGTCATCTTCTCTAGCACCAGTTCGGGGAGTCTGGAGATTTAGACCATCGCATTAGAGGCAAGGCCAGGTTAGACGGTAGTGCATATGAAGGACTCAGCACATCTACCTTGGACAAGGCTGGTGTGATTCATTTGTATTAGTACTAATTGATCTTTTAGAAAGGGACCTTGTGATTCTGACTCATATTCTACGATATATGGGATGCAATCAACACACACAATGACCACAACACTAACTCAACATGTACTTAGAGTTGTGTGCATTCCACAATAGATAAAGCGACAGACTAAACTTGGCTGGAGCCCACCCCAAATGAGCGAGGGTAGATTTTTGTTGTTGGATTTTTGTTGTTGTTATGATTCCATTTTCTTCTGTCTTCTCTCCTTCTGTTGGGAGGCATGAAGAATATGGGCAACGATCCTCCTTCCTCTCACAATCCATGCTATTTCTCCCTCCCCTAACCAATCATTTTTGACACTGGCAGTGTGTGAACAGCCCTGAATGTCAGATCCCCAATAGATCAGTAGCATATGAAAAGTGTCAGCAAGCTAGCTCTTTTCGGGAAATAATTACAGTCACACTAGTGACTCAGATCACAATTGGGCCATATTAAGAAATCCATGCTGGAGATAGTCAAAGCACAAGCAGGGTTCGTCTTCAAGTCTGGGGTCTTCCTAGACCACCTGAAACTTTCTGTGTATGCCTTTCCCTAGCCAGGACTCCACGGGTGTTATCAGATTTCTACACAGCTGCTTCTGACCAGAGAAAGGCTGAAAGCCACGGACATAGCTAGCACCACCTCTGGGTACCTGTCCTCTGAATCCAGGATACTGCCTCTGACTTGCCTATCCGTTTCATTCCTTTTTTCCCCCCAGAAAAAGCAAGTGAGCCAGACCAAGATCCGGGTCATCTCAACTATTCTCTTCATCTTGGCTGGCTGCGTCGTGTTTGTGACAATCCCTGCTGTCATCTTTAAGTACATCGAGGGGTGGACCGCCTTGGAGTCAATCTACTTTGTGGTAGTCACTCTGACCACAGTGGGCTTTGGTGATTTTGTGGCAGGTAAGCAACCTGGGCGTAGTCAAGTCACTTGGGCCTTCCTGGGGGAAAACAATTTATTGCATGTCCTTTTCAAAATCATGTTGCCCGCGGTTGGGGATTTGGCTCAGTTCTAATGTGCTTGGCCAGAAAATCCAAGGCCATGGATCCAGATCAAAAGAAAGACTCAAAATCACGGTAACAGGTATTTTCAGAAGAAGTAAACAAAATGGCTCAATATTTGTCAACTCAGTGTGATATAAGCAGTATCAAGTTGTCTATTTATCTATCTATCTATCTATCTATCTATCTATCTATCTATCTATCTATCTATCTATCTATCTATCTATCTCTACCCTATCTTTATCTAATCTATCTTTATCTAATCTATCTCTATCTAATCTATCTATCTATCTATCTATCTATCTATCTATCTATCTATCTATCTACCTACCTACCTATCTATCATTTTCCTCCCTGAGAAAAAAGCTAGGCCCCTGCTCCTTAGGATGCTGACTTAGTGTTAGCATCACTGAATGCATTATATAAGGATGACATGAAGTTTTCATTGAACCTGGACTTCTCAACTGTATTAAGGCTCCTTAAGTCAATCGATAAAGACCACAATTAGCCAAAGGCAAATATCAGACTCGGGAACAGTTAGCATCACTGACTGCAGTGGCCAGCAGGTAAAGCACCTAATGCTGAAGCAAGAGTCTCTGCTACCCAGATGTAAGACACCCCCACACTCCCAGTGTTTCCTTTTGCACAGCACTCAACCACTAATGGTCTGGCTGGAATCCTAAAGCCTGGGAGAGAAACTGGGCTATGAGGAGCAACTTTCCGTAAGCCTGTTTAGGCCATCCCTTGGCAGTCCATAGGTGATGGACCCTAGGGAAAGATGGCTGGGATTCTGGTCTAAAGTAAACACCTGTGAGATCAGAGAAGCAAAGAGCTGCTTCCCACCACCTTTAGACACTTAACAGAGCAATTTATAAGGGGGAGTGCTGACAACTGCTGGGCTATCTATGAACAGTCTGAGCACTTGGGATGGACCCTGCCCTCTAAGCAATAGCTTTGCCCAATCTGTTGATTAGGACGAAGAAGAAGCACAGAGCTCTGATTCTGAGAACTGAAAGAGAAAGCCCTTCTGAGCATGGGAGTGGCCTGGTGAGCTCAGGGGAAGGCCCAAAAGCCTGTTTCTGTGTCTTAGTCTCTATTACTACTCCTTGTGGATTGAGCTCTCTGTACATTCTGGTGCTTTAAATTTCATTACTCCAGAGAGGGTGAGCTACACTGTCCTTGGATCTGTACTGTTTGGGAGGGTCTTTCTTATGAGTGGTTACAAAATCCTATTTCCTTTACCAAGAGGCCTCCATAAACTAGGGTGTCTTAACCTGCACAATGCTAACTGAAATGGACCAGGTTCTTATTTTATTTATACATATACAAGTGTGAGTGTGTGTGTGTGTGTGTGTGTGTGTGTGCATGTGCACGTATACACACAGATGATAGGGGGCTCATTTTTTCTTGCTTAGACCAGAAGCCAGAAAACCCCAGTGATTTTTTTCTATCTCTGCCATGCTTGGAGCTTGGATAATAGGCATTTGTGGGATGTCTGGCTTCTTAGGTGGGTGCTGGTATTCGAACTCTGGTCCTCGTGATTGTGCAGTAAGTGTTCTTAACTGCTGAGCTGTTTCTCTAGTTTTCAAAGCTCACCTGGATCAACCAGGCATATGTGTGCCTGGAAAATGCACTCTGGGAGTTCGCCCGTGTATTTGTACATAGACCTCTCTTGTACCTCCAGTGGAGGCTCTGGGACCTCCGAACGTACAGAAGTAATGGATGCTCAAAGTCCCTCATAAAAACAACACAACTTTTACATAGAATGTATGCACATCCTCCTGTGCATGTTCAACCATTTGTATGCAGATGGCATATAATACTCAGTGGAAAGGTGCTATACAAATAGTCATCCTACTGTATTTATTGTTTAGGGAGTAGTGAGAATGAAAAGTCATGCACACATCTAATACTGACATAATGTTTTGTTTTGAGTAATTTTGGTCCACCTCTGGTTGAATCCACCCAGACAGCCTGTGATATGTGGGTTAATTAGTACTTTGTATGATAGGGAAGGTTGCTGGACCATTCAAATAACCAAGAGTGGACAGTCACTGTGATCTGATAGGTTAACAGTTCTACTAGAAATTCAACTGAGGGTGGGAGAGAACCACTCAAGACTGACTGAAGCTTTCTTTTACTGCTGACCCGCTTTGGGACAGCCTAATGATGCTGCAGTACTTCACAACCCTGACTGTGAACACGCAGAACTTACAATGCGGGCCGTGGCGGATGAAAGGCTCCACAGAGGGACATGCTCTGTGTTGTTGGCTACCACACACCAGTGGCAGCTTTGGCTGAGTGCTAGGGATTTGCAAAGGTAAATATTTACTTAGCTTAAAGAGAAAAGAATACTTTAGGAAATGGGCTTAGTACACAACCCCATAAACAGTTGGCCACAGGGGAGAATGAACCAGAGCAAAGAAGGACCTGACACCTTGGAATCATTAATTTTTTACTTTTTATATTTTGTATGTATAAAGTTTTTTTTTCTGAACATATGTTTGTTCATCACAAGTGTGCCCTTTGAAGCCAGAGAAGACGACATCAAGTCCCCGCAATGTGAGTTACAGCCACCATGTAGGTCCCCTGCAAGAGCTCTAAGTGCCCTTATCTCCAGTCGCTGAATTATTCAGTTCCTACTGCTGTAGAATTCATGGGCTGTGCTGCAGATTAGTGTTGATTTTATTAAGAGCCATAGGTCTCAGCCCTGGGTTCTATCAAGCTTTCCAAGCCATTGTCGCCATAGAGCTTCAGTGATGGTGGGCATGGTGACAACCACAACCCAGTGGGCAAGGCTAGAAAAATTTCATCACCCAGTGTCTTGATAGTACAGCACCCATGAGTTGTCTTAGAAACACCCTGCCTGCTCTCTGGGTGAGCGAAGGATGCCATCAGCAGTGTAACAGTGAGGCTGGAATAAGTAGGCTAATTATTTGGAATAAATGACCATTTCTATTAATGGAACAGCTAGTCAATACCATTAGGCAACTGACCAATTTGATTTGATGGATTTTTTTTTTTACTGTAATCTTTATTCATAAAGTGATGAGATTGAACTAGATGCCCTCACAGGTACGGTTTAGCTCTCAGCTATGGTAATTCTAATTGCCTGGTCTAATTGACCTCCTGGGTGAGCATCATGTAAACAGCACCCCTCACTTAGCATCAGATCACTATTTCATGGATCAAAGTCTCAGTAATGCTGTTACACTTAGTTTTACTTCTGCACATGCACTCATCTCTAATGCATGTGAAGGAAATAACTTCAAGTATTTGAAAGCATTTGGTATAGTGTGTGTGTGTGTGTGTGTGTGTGTGTGTGTGTGTGTGTGTGTGTATTTATTCTCTTTTCATTTTCCTTCTCCTTTCACAACTCCTCCCTTCCTCCTGGTTTCTTCCTCTTGTTCTCTCCCCTCTCCCCTTCTTCCCCCTCCTACTCCTTTCCACTCTGTCTGTCTGTCTGTCTGTCTGTCTGTCTGTCTGTCTGTCTGTCTGTCTGTCGTCATCGTCAGTCGTAATCTTCTTCCCCTGACTCATCTTCCTCTCTCCTTTTCAGAGCCAAATTCTTACCATGTAGCTCTGGCTCACCCTGAACTCACTGTGTGGCTCAGGCTGGCCTTGAACTTAAGAATGGATCCTGCAGCCTTTGCTTCTTGGGCGATGAGATAGATTATCAGTGTGTGCAAGCCTTCTCAGTATTGAACCTGTGTTAATGAGAATTCAGAGAAGTTTGAGAAAAACAAAATGATAGGTGGCAGGGAGGCCAGGATCTGAAAATACTTTTCCTGTGAAGTTAATTCTTTTGTCAGTGGGAGTAGATGATTCAAGGTGGCCCCCTGGCATTTTTCTGTTCCAGAATGGTTATTTTGAGTTGTTAAGAATCAAAGAAATTAAGCAACAAGCCAGACTCCAGTTTCTGTTGGGTCTTGTTTCCTGCAAGCCTAAACTATATGTGAAACTATATGGCCTAGAACTATATGTGAAAATGATGTTTCCTTCCATGGACTGGAGTTTACTCTGCCGAAGACCAACTGCTGACCATGCTAAAATACCGTTTGCTTGTTTTCAGGGGGAAACGCTGGCATCAATTACCGAGAGTGGTATAAGCCGCTGGTGTGGTTTTGGATCCTTGTTGGCCTGGCCTACTTTGCAGCTGTCCTCAGTATGATTGGAGACTGGCTGCGGGTTTTATCTAAAAAGACAAAAGAAGAGGTAGGACCCCTTCCAAACCCCACAGATGTCCTTGACACCTTTCATTGAGAAATGTCTGTTTCTGACTCCATGAAAGGAGTGCATGGCTTCTTTTTTCCGTTTATTTAGAAGCTAAGTTGAGTAAATAGTAGTTATTTCTAGATATCTTGGTAAATAACCACTTTAAAAATGTAAAGAAAAAAATAGGGTTGGCAAGCGAGGGGGGTGGGTGGCTTCAGAGAGAATGTGGTTGCTTGTGTGAGCAACCGTGTGGGAGGCTTGAAGGCCTCGTGGGGAGCCTGGGGGAGCTGGCCGGCCCTCCAGGTCTCGGGGTTAGGATGGGGATGGCCTGTTGGACACCACTAGATGAAAGTCATTGAACGGTGCCCAGCCATGGGGAAATAGGCTCAGGGGTCGTCCTTTCTGCACGTGTCCCCCATGTCCCTGTATATATTGCCCCCATGTACACACCCATTGTCAGATCCTCAGACTTTTATTCCTGCTGCCAGATACCTGCAGTCTTTACTCCTAGAAGTGTATTTGAAACTCAAAGGCAAGAGAAGGAAGACAGGAGGAAAGACACATAGGGCATTCAAAATGTCATTCTGCAAAGAGGGGAACGTAAGTAGGAGGAGAAAGAGTAAAGAAACAGGGAGATAACTTGACAAGAGAGGGACATGTGGTCCATTTAAGGGCAGTCGCGCAGTTCATTTGGTATAAAGGGACATGGGAGACAGTTGCTGAGTGACCCCCTCCCCCACTTCTCCAGTTCCCGGGCTTACAAATCAATGTTCCTGGTGTGTGTAAACATTCCCAATGCCATTTCCAGGTTGATTTCCCCAGAGACTGACCTGCTGAATGTTGACTTTAACAAAAGAGGAACGGACACAACAGAAACAGACTTTTCTAAATGCTAAACTTTGAGTCATTTGCCTCAAATGACTATAGGGAAGCTGAATGGGAGGGATCATAAGCAACCGAAAGATTTGGTGATGAATCCCCAGCGAAGCTTCACTTCCTACGAAAGTATTTTAGGTGGACTTTGGCGGCAAATGCCCTTTTCCTGCACCTTAACCAGGGAAACATGATTGTCAGGTATCTTGGGTCTTCCTCAGCATATGGCTGCAGAATGGCTCCAATAAAGGGAACTAACCATGCCAGTTTGCCCAGGACCTAGGGGATTTCCTTGGGCACGGGACATTTTTCTTTCTCAGTACCTCAGAGTTTGAGCCCTGGGGCCTTGAACATTCGAGGCAGGTGCTCGGCCATTGAGTTCTATCCCTAATGCTTGGACAGAAGTATTGGAAAGACAGAAAAAGACAAAGGTTTGCTGAGCACAGACTTTATGGCCACAACTGAGTTAGGCGTGGTCTTTAACGTTATGCAATTATAGAAGCTCCATGAGGCTTCATGTGAGAAAAATGGGGTCATACAGTGACACACACACACACACACACACACACACACACTGAACCAGAATCCAGATCTCACCTCCAAATATCATCTGTTTCTTTTCAGCTCTAATATCTCAACCCTAGATGTTTCCAGGCTCTCCCTACTCCATCAGTCGAGTCACTACCCAGCCTGACATGGGGGTATATAATTGGGTTGTAGAAAGCACCAGAGAAGACGTAGTGCTTTGTCTCTTTCCCTGGGAGATGATATCCCCCAGGCTCCCCCAGAGACAGCCTCCCTCATGAGATTCCTGAGGGCTGTGGTTTCTGAGAATGTCTAAGAGGAGAGGAATTTTTTTAGTTTGTTTTGCTCTTCTGTCTTGTCTAGGTTGGTGAGATCAAAGCCCATGCAGCTGAGTGGAAGGCTAATGTCACTGCTGAGTTCCGGGAGACGAGAAGACGGCTCAGCGTTGAGATCCACGACAAGCTCCAACGGGCAGCCACCATCCGAAGTATGGAGCGCCGGAGGCTGGGCTTGGACCAGCGGGCCCACTCACTGGACATGCTGTCCCCTGAGAAGCGCTCTGTCTTTGCATCCCTGGATACAGGCCGTTTCAAGGCCTCATCCCAGGAGAGCATCAACAACAGACCCAACAACCTACGCCTTAAGGGGCCAGAGCAGCTCAACAAACATGGGCAGGGTGCGTCTGAGGACAACATCATCAACAAGTTTGGATCCACCTCCAAACTCACAAAGAGGAAAAACAAAGATCTCAAAAAGACCTTACCGGAGGACGTCCAGAAGATCTACAAAACCTTCCGGAATTACTCTCTGGATGAAGAGAAGAAAGAGGATGAGACAGAAAAGATGTGTAACTCAGACAACTCTAGCACAGCCATGCTGACAGAGTGTATACAGCAGCAAGCCGAGATGGAGAACGGAATGGTACCCACGGACACCAAAGACCAGGGGCTGGAGAACAATTCTTTACTTGAAGACAGAAACTAAATGTTAAAGACACTGAAGTTGGACTACGTGTTGTCTTGTATTTGTTGTTTTGTTTTGTTTTTTTATTTTTTGTCTTGTTTTGGTTTTAATATTCACACTGAGACACGTGCCTTAAATAGACTTGTTAGTCCAAAATTACATAGCATTGAAGAATATATTTCACTGTGCCATACACAACTGAAAGCTTGCTCTGCCAAAATGAATCAAACAAGAGCTTTGTTTCAGATAGTGGCGGCAGGACAGACGGGAACATTTGCACAGGTAGCAGGTGTCAGCTGTCCCTGTGAGGGAGTTGCAGTGGCAGCGCTAGAGTCCTCACACAGGGCCACTCTGGCACACAGGCAAGGGCAGCTTTCCCTCAGACCAGCCTCTGAGAGGACAGGTTTGTCTTTTGAATTGAGTCTCCTTTTCCTAACCAGCCCTTAGTGATAGGTGATGCACAGAAAGGGGCGACTGTTCCTGAGGGACCTGGTGACTCTAGCAAGGGTTTGAGTGGACATTTTGACAGGCCACAGTACAGAACACCTACTCAAAAATAAATGTCCTTGGGACCCAAGAATACCTGCAATTTGTTGGAAAACAGATCAGAGCACACACGTTTTATAAGGTGCAATTGCTTTCTCATAAAAAACAGATCACAGACACATCCTACTGTGGATATCTCCTTAACCAATGACAGAGGTCCACTGAACTTTATCCTTCTCATGGGATAGGTAGTGTAGGCAGGCTTGCAAGCACTGATGAATACACCGCCTCAGCCGCTGCCTCGTTGGAAGGCAGATCATGCATTTTTCTTCAGTCAGTGTGAGGGTAAAAACAAAAACAAAAACAAAAACAAAAAAATACCCCTGATTTTGGAACATTCATACTCACTTTTCTACAGAAACTTCAATTATAACTTGTTTTGATAGGAGGGAGGAAATACCAAAATTATTGCCTTTGCATGATACCAGTGACTTGCTGTTCTGTCTAGCTGATCCTATTTTTTTTTAAATAAAAGATAAAAATAGACATCTTTGCGTTTGTGAGACACACTGAGGAGGACCATAGCATCTTTCCATCTCAGGGCTTCCTGTCCTTTTGGATGTCTTAGAGTAGACTTAGCTATGAGACTTGATCTTGCTATTTCTGTACAAAAGGAAAAGGACTCTCTCACCAAACCCTTGTAAGATTGAAATGGTCTAAGTTGTTTGCAGCTTAAGTGCCATTAATGCATTTAAAACATTACTGAAAGGGAATGTTTAGAAGATTTCATTTTGTTCTGTGTTTCGTGATGCCTTTATCAAGTTCACTGTATGACTGCTTCTTTATCATTTATGATGGGAACATATCCTTCCTTACCTAATCACCCCATACCTGTTATTCACTAAAATGGTAGCTCCCTCCCGTTGTTTCTGGGGGAGCAATGATCGACATGTGATTGCTATGATTGTTTAGCCTTTTACAATGTTCAGTGAAGGACCATTGTAGGAAAGAGAGAGTTGTAGGGTTTGGGAGGCTGATTTAATGGATTTTGTTTTTTATCAGAAAGGAGAAATTCATAGTAGGCCTTATCTCACCTGTGAATGTGTCAGCTTTAATCAGATTTGGCTGCATGTTGGTTTGGCTAGGGCCCCCTGCCCTTAAACATTTGAATCCTATATCATGAGGAAACTGCTGGCTATGGGTCTTCAAGACTCAGTACGACTTTTGGGGGATTTTCATGGAGTTTTCCTATAACTAATTAACAAAGTATATTTAAGAAGAGATTACAGCACAAGCGGAGACTTCCAGAATCCGTCTACCATTTTCTAACCAAGGGGAAAATGATGTCTACTGCCTTGATGGAAGACTCATGTCCCCTGCCCCATTTCCCTGAAATGTACTCTTTCCAGCTGTCCCCTTCTCAGAGCACAGAAGCCCGTTTCCCAGATCTCAGGGAAACCTTCAGGATCTTGTTAAATATTTGAGAAGTCAAGTAGGAATCACTATGGCGAAGCCTTTTCTGTCAAGGGTTTGTCTGGGATCAGTCCTTCATCAGAGCAGAGCACTGGCCTGGCTCACCAGAGTGCTGTAGACTTGGAGAATTATGATGCGTATGCAGGCGTGGATGCTGGGTTTTTATTACAGGAAGGGTCCAGCCTGGCTCATTGTGTTTTAAGGACAGGTGGATAAGTGGGACTTCTCTGTTCTGACAAGTCTCCTGATGAAACTGCACATGGATCTCACCCACTTTCCGTTGTGTGGTACTTTGGTACATCTTTGTGGTTGGGTTAAAACTGTGGGCACTGGCCCCACATCTGGTAGAGAAACTTGCCTGACAGTTGCTCTGTGCCGTTCATGGACTTGGTGCTAGATTGGGCGTTTTACTGCACTCCCTGAAACCTCACCCTGTCAAATGGGAAGTATTTACAAACTCTTTGTATAGAAGAGGGCACAGAGACTCAGGGAGGCTAAGCAGCTTACCAGTAGTGCACAGCAAGAACATGGTAAGCATCTGCTTTCAGTTTTGCTAAGATGTCCACAACATGCACCCTTGTGACAGAGTGTGTTCGTGTGTGTGTGATTGTATGTGTGCACACATCTTACAAGCTTCCTGAGCACAGGCGAGGGGAAGACAGATTTTTTAAAAACCCCTAAGAGGGAATATAATTTGGGGGGGTAAAGCTAGCCTCAACGGTTGCCCCTGAAGTTGTCTACTGCCTGTTTTTGGCTTGGGGGTGCTGTAGACAGCACTTTTTCTGTATTGCTAGAAATGCCCCTCCAAAGCACACCTTTGCACTTTACTTTTCTTGCAGGAACTCTTCATACAGCAGGAACTAGACAGCTCAGAAGTCTTAGATGCATCGCCAACCAAATGGAACAGGTAGTTGAATCAGTGTGTGCATAGATGTATTCGTGAGACTCAAACATAACCCCGGATTGAGAGTGTGTAGCCGTTCCGAGTGTTGGCTAAAGGTTCTGAATGAGGTCCAAGAAGACCCTCAGTGAAGATTGTGTGTGTAGACAAAATGTTCCAAAAACTAGGAAGTACTCTCCAAGGGAGAAGCTGATGGGAGCATAAGAGGCTTTGTTTCCTGTATACATGCTCACTAAGCTGGAAGGTGTTGGCTGTTTGGAAATTACTCGAATGTTACCCCTGTAAGCAGGGGAGCAACAGAATGCAGAACATGCGTGATAAGACAGCTGCTACATGTTACATACAAACGTCAGCCCAGCCTATTCTTTCCCCTCAGTAACCCTTGCCCCTCTTAAGCCCAGAATATATGTATGGATGTTAGACATGGTAAGAGCACATGTTTGGTATCTTAGGTGGGCGGTTTTGTATTTTGTTTGGCAGTGGAGTACAGAATTTTTTTTCTGGAGGTTTACTAGTGAGAGTCAAGGGATAATTGGGAGAGGCTATTATATATATTTATATAATATATAATTTATATTATATATTTATATATAATATATAATAGAATACAATTCTATTATATATATATATATATATTCCCAGACCTAACTCAGTAGTTATTCACTCTAGCAGTTTTCAGCTTGGCTATCCGGCCTTGCAGTGTGTATGTGTGTGGTGTATGTGGTGTGAAAGGGGTCCTGGCCTACAATTCAGGTATCTGGGACCACCAGTCCTTGTGCTCCCCCACCCCACAGCCTGTGCTCACAGGCACACTGTCTTCCCTGTACCTCATCTGCACACCAAGGGAACAGAGCACAGATTATTACCAAACCACTTTTCCAATTGTACAGTTCTCTGAGGAAACCGTCCTTAGTCTGTGAGTTCATCAGAAGATTATTACGTTGGGTTTCTGCATATTGATTAATGGCCCCCTCCCATCCTCGGTGTTTGTTTTCTGCACGGTTGACGGAGACCAGACGTATTTGAGAGACTGGTGTCCAAATTAGGAACACACCCTATATAGGGTCCACCCACCACTGTCCTAGCTCTTAGCATGCTGCTGCTCTGCTCAGCACACAATGCAGGGGGCTTCTTTTGTTTTGTGGGGTGGGGCGGGGGTGGGGTCACCAGGGTGCTGGTGTTAAGGCTAGTCAAAGAGTTGTAAGCCATTGCTATCTGCACTCAGTTGTGCTAAACATTCCCTTGACTGCATTATGAATTCATGTCCTTCCCCTTCCCCTCTCCTGGTACTCAAAGGAAATGACTTCTCTGGTTCTGTGGGGACAATTTCATGTAGGAAGTTCTAGTTGTGGTAAGCATTAGCAAACAGCCCTTCCCCAGTTCTGAGGCATTTCCTGGGGAGTCACAGCTGCTGCGTACCTATTTACATGCTTGGTCTGGGACCAGGGTTCTGATTGAAGCACTTGCGGTTCACTGGAGCGGGGAATGATGCTAACCATTCAGTCAGTGTACAGAGAGGTTTCAACATCAAAGACACCGAAAGGAAAAGAAGCAAAACAAACTTGCACAGCCTCTCTGTAAAAGAAAAGGAGTCCCACTGTCTTCCGCCTTTTGGCTTTCTGCATTTTGCCAATTCATGACGGGGGTGGGGGGAGTCTTTCTCACCTTTAGGATACAGCTATGTATGCAAAGACAAGAGGCTGAGTGTGGACTCGGGAAGCCTCTGCTGATATAAGCATAAGAACTAGTTTATTAATAACGGCCTCAAAAAGACATACAACTGAGCCCTAAAACAAAGGCCACTTTCATTTGGCATTTCGAGTGCTATTGAGTCTGTATATGGTGTGGCAGCTACAAGGGCTCTGTGAAAGTCCTGTACCCTGTCTTGGTGTGGTAGCTGTGTTGCACCACACTGCGACTCCTTCCCTGTTACATGTGCTTCTTGGTCCTTCCATGTCAGCAGGTCACATGACACCAGCCTAGAGGTATAAGGAAGTGTGAGGTTGTCTCTGACTTACTGGGTGTGGTTATCATTTTTTCACGGGTACAGGAGATTGGAGACCCCTTCATGTTCTTCGTCCTTAAGTTCTTTGTTCTCTGCCTTGTGCATTATAAAAGAATCCCCCTCCCCGCCCCCGTGAGAAACTCCCAGTCCATCTGCTCAGTACACTTGTGCCATAGATGCTGCTTCATGCTCTGTCCCATGCGTGGGCCTCTGGCTGGAAGGAAGAGGCTTCGATGGGATATGCAGACTACCCGAATGCTAATCTCTGTTTCCTTTCTGTCTCAGAGCTGCAGGCAAGGGACCCAGTGATGACCAACCATAAACCCATGTGTTTTGCCTATTTTTTTTTTTTTTGTAGGATTTCATGGTGCTTTTTTTTTTAAAGGCATTTTACAGTTAACGTGTTGGGGGGCATTTCATATTGTTCTTAGAAGGAGACGTGGGAATTCGCTTGTAACATTTCAATAAGCTGTGCTGCTATTGCCCTTATTTGAAGATGTAATTTTGTTTCCAATGATGGAGAATATTGCAACAAAGACCTTCTGGAAGATCCAATCTCATGTCTGTCCTTTCTTTTAGGGGATGTGTGTGGCTCGTAGTGGCTGTATGTATGTTCAGGACCACCGGAGAGGTTCTGCACCTCATTCGCCAGCAGATGCCCTGTGTTCATGAGAACAGAGCCCAGGGAACATAGGAGGAGTCTGGAACCCCTCAAGGAAAGGAATCTAATAAGCCGACCTTTGGGCTGTGCTCTTACGTTCATTTTTCTACCTTTTACCTCATTTCAGTTGCATGTTGCTTGGGGTTGGGCAGCAGGTTAAAACACATTTTGTATGCGGAAAAACTACTTTTGGACATCATAAGAGGTCTGTGGCTGTGAAAGGTACAACTTCTCTGTTGCAGGCATCACAAGATGACATTGATATGCCACACGTGTCTTCCTTGATGGGTGGCAATAGATGGCAACCAATTTTGAACAGCTGTCACATGCTAGGTTGTCTACTAGCAGTTGACAAGCATCCCACTTAGCTTTCCAAAGGAGAAAAGTATCAACATTTCATGGGTGACTGCTTTGAGCCTCTGAGATAGGAACCAAGCAACCTCCAACCGACAGCCATCAACCTGAGTCTCTCTAGGCTGAATGGTGCATGGGATATGCACTTTGATTTTTCAGTAAAGGTGGCATGATTCTTTCAGATCCACCTGTCCTCCCTCTCTTTCCTCCTGGTGAGGAAGGGATTCTATGATGTCAGAGGTATAAGCTGTTAGAACTGGAGTAAGACCAACTAACTGGCTTCCATGTTAGTTGAAGTCAAAATCAAGTTTAGGTCTGCTGGTTGTTGCTGGTCAGGGACAGGGTCTGGTTCACGTTTCCATTGTTTCTCTGGGCCTGCCACAGTGCATAATACATGCTAGGAGCTCTCTGATTTCTTTCAAAAAATGCAGCACAAATAGGCCAGTGGACCTCCTTGGTTTTTAGGATAAAATCTAAAAGTATGGTCTACCAGACCCTGCACGATGTCATATGTCATTACAAAGCAATCTCTTCTGCCTCCATTATGAATGACTTTCAAGCTCCTCAAATGGCCTGCTCCATTTTCTCATTTTCTCTCTCCAACTTTTTATACCCGGGGTCCATCTAGGAGTTGTCTCCACTTGAGTCCTGTGTGCCAGTCCTATCTGGCAAATTTGAGTTCCTTGGATGAAGTACAAGAGGTGTCCCCAAGAAATCTTTTCTTAACTTTCCCCAGCACCTTACAGCAAGTCACCCGCCCTCAACCCAACCTGACCATCCCTCAACTGGACATTTGCTAGACTGGGTTTTAACTGATGGTCCCCTTGCCTGTTTCATTACATGATATACTCGTTCTTGGGCTAGAGGCGCTGTCTGACATTCTCATCTTCAGCACTGAACAAGGTAGTTAATACAGACATTTAAGAGAGAGAATCTGTTTAAATTATTATTGCTGAGCATAGTTTCATCCTTCAAAGAGGATCTACGTTTTCACGAATTGGAAGGCCACCCGGAGTCAAGACTGATAGTTCAGGTCTCCCTCAGCTACTTAATATCATTTTGGCAAAGCCAAGTTCATCTATAAAGAAATAAGATATATGCTTTAAATGTAATTCCAAAGCCAGGCAGCGGTGGTGAACACCTTTAATCCCAGCACTCAGGAGGCAGAGGCAGGCAGATCTCAAGTTCAAGACCAGTCTGGGTCTACAGAATAAGTTCCAGGATAGCCAGAGTTACACAGAGAAACCCTGTCTCACAAAACCAAAAAGGAAAAAAAAAAAAACAAAAACAAAAAGCATACATAATTCCAGAATTTTAATCACAGGCAGTGACTGAAATTAGGCCAGAAAGATGACTACCCTGAAGACCAGTTCTCATCTCGATCTTTGGATACTGGCAATGTCCATTTAAAAGACAATATTACTATAGAGAGAACTGGAACTTCTAGGTACACAGGGAATAAGATATTATGCTTTCTGGAGATATCTGCCGCCACGCTCACGCCTACGCCTTTGTTCTCATCAACCACACGTTTTCTTCCTTTCCCTGTTAATCTGGGTGAATTCTTAGAATCCTTTCTAAGATTATAGTCTCAGGTAGTATTTCTCCAAACTATGCTATTGTAACCCTTGCATGTCTTTGAGAAGCCTTCAGGGGTTTCTAGATGTCTGAACTATTTCCAGAACAGTATAAAGAAAGTGCTTGCCTTTTAATCATTCTCATTTTTCCCCGTGAGAATACACTTTACAACAAGTGACTAGCACCAGTACCTACTAGCACAAGGGCAAGGTAATCTTGTACCTTTTCTTTTCTTTTCTCTTATTTTATTTTTAATCTGGTACCTTCTGATGAGCATAATTGTTTTCCAAAAATATCAGCAAATGGGCTTGCGTGAGATGTAATAATTCCATTAAAAAGGGCTTCCTGCTTGCCTCTCAAGAGTAATGGATTTCAGCTGTGGCTACAGATTTGCTCTTCCAGGCCTTCCCCAGCTGTTCCTGGGAAAAATTCAAGGCCCTCTATTTATTGACTACTGTGTAAGCTACTGGAAGAAACTTTCTAGATGCTTTTCTGGTACTCCTAAAAGAGATTAGACAGCCTTCCTGGTGATACCTTGGTTACAACAGCCCCCCACCCCCCAAGTTCATCATTTCACATATATAGTCAATTCCTAGAGGGAACTAGCTCTCTTTCTCTGTTTTCAGGACACAGGAGAAGAGTTTAAAAGATGTCTGCCATAAACCACAGCATTGAGCAAAAGAGGTCAGCATAGTCTCAGCAGAAGAGAGCTTCGATTTGCCTGGAACAGAGGGCAGGATGCCATGCACAAGGAGTCTGGGACAAAGGGCTCTCTGTGGTCCGGGCAAATAAGACAGTCGTTGGATGATTTCTAGAGTTAGAATACTGACCACCATGATCTGTGGGTATCCTGGCTACAGTTATGAACTTGTTACAACCATGGGAGTCAAAATAGTGTAACATACCTGGAACGAAAATACTAGTTTAAAAATGCTAAAACATACCCAACTGTGTGAATTAAAAAACAAAACAAAACAAAACCCATTACAATCTTTTCCCCCAGAGTTTTTGAATTTGAAAAGGCAGACACGTGAGCATTCTTTGAATGCCTTTCTGCAAAATGTTTCAAATTTCTGTTATTTGAAGTCATTTTTGTTCTGACCTATAGAAAAGGCACCAAAAGTGCCCACTCCTTTTTTTTTTTTTTTTTTTTTTTTTTTTTTTTTTAACAGCATGTTTTTTTCCCCACATAATCAATGTAACAGCCATGCTTACTAAATGAGTTTGGGTCATTCTGGGTAAGAATCTTCCTTCACTTTTAATGTGCTAAAATCTCGATCTTGGCTGGTACAGTCACCTGTATTTTTACCAGTCGCCTACATTGGTAGACAACCTTTGAATTAGTTGCAAATGTTTTACGCAGAAAACAATAGCAAGACCTTTGAAATGAGTGAACCCACTCCATAGAGGGGAACTTTGGAGAATACGAACATCCAACCTAGCTGTAGATGGAGCAGGGACAGACATGACGACGCATGATGCCAGCATAGTTTTACAGCTCTACATTTGTAGTACTTTTGCTTTTGTCATTATAATCACAACGTTTCTCCCTTTCCTCTCTGAAAAGCCTCCATATACCCTTCCTTGTACTCCTTCAAAGCCATGGCTTTTTTTCATGAATTGTTATTAATGTTTCACTGTTTTATCTAGAACATTCCCCTGTGCCTTCAAGCATATCCTGTTCTTGTGTCTTTAAATGTTGCTTTTTTGGGGTCCACTGAAGGAGGAAAGTAACGAGCCGCCTTCTTATGTCCGTGAGTGGATTAAAAACCTGAAACAATTTCTCTACTCACTTCCCAGGGTGGGAAGAAGAGAACTAACTTCAGTGGCCACTGGTTCAAGTTTCAGGAGTTGGCTACTCAAACATTTATGGAGCCCGATTCTGTTTGAGGCCTAGAGAGAGGGACAGGGACATCTTAGCCACCTGATGTGCCCTTCAAGACTGACTGTACCAAGGCAGTCAAAGCAAGCTTCCCGGAAGAGGAAGTCTCCTGAGGCAGGTGCAGGACCTGTATTGGAACAGAGGAACGTGAGTAGTTCCAAGATATGATCCTGTGTAATTTGAAAAATAATGTGCCGAGAACACAACATTAAGATGTTTCCTATGAAAGGGGTGGGGTTGCTTGAAAGTGACTGAATGTGCCACAGAAGCTAAACCAAAGTGAAAAGACAAGGAAGACCAGCACCGCTGGCCATGGGTTACAACGGGAACTCTAACTCCTTCTGAAAGCACGTGCAATTGACTGACGTGCAAACTTTAGTGTTTCTTCTCTCTGCATGCCCCTCCCCCCATACCCTCCTTCTCTCTCCAGCGAAGGAGAATACCATGTTCTGTCTTCATTTCCTCCAAAAAGGAATATGGTGGCTGGAGTCATCCTGGCTCTTTGTGTCAGATACACAGAGGAATTCCTGTGATTTGCGAGCAGACTTGAAACACAATGCTGGGAGAAACAAGTCTTTCCCCAGGTTGGAGGACAGGGCTCAGAGAATGTGGCCCTGCCCTTTGTGCAGTGCCATGAAGCGAGAAAATGCATCATCAGTTTGTGCAGTTGGCCACGAGGGTCGCCGCTACCAACTGATCAATTTTGATTCTAGCCCTAACCATCTACCTGTCCACATACAATCTCCCATCACTGAAGGAAGGATAAGTCTGGAAACTGGCATTAGGATGATTTACAGAAAGGGTGTTTCTCTTTTTGCATACCCACTCAGCCCTTTTCACTTTCTCTTTTCTGTGCTAAATGGTTCTTCCTGACCTGTATCTGTAGCCCAGTGTTTCTGAGGCAGAAGCAAGAGAGAATTGCCACGCTGGGACACTATGAATATGTGTGCCATTTCAGCAGCTAAAAAATCTTTTCAAAAGATTTGCAAGGCAGTCTACTCTAAGTGGGCACCGAGAACACCCACAATAAACTCTTACTGTCTTATACCTTTCTGCCTTGGTGGGTAGTTATGAGGGCGCAGAGGAGAATACTTCCCAGAGACTGAGCAGAGCTTGGGGAAGGGGCCAGAATTTGGGGATTGCCTTGATGGGAAAGAGACCCAGTCAGATGCATAGCCAAACCAGGTTGAAGATCCTGACCTCATGTCCAGCAGGCCTGGCTACTTCCTGGGAAGCCAGCTACATATCCGTTTTCACTCTTGTGTGAGTTCCCTTCCCCAGTTCACCTCTGCAGGAACCAGGGCAGGCAGGCAGGGCCAATTCTCCGTCTTATGTGGGGGCCTCAATAAACAGGCCCATGTGCATTGAGGGAAGGGATAGAGAAACCCTAGTTCCCTCCTTTCCTCCCTCCTCTCCTCTCCCCAGACCTACAAGAAACTCCTGGAAGAAATTACCTCTAAGGAAGTCACAATACTTTGGCTGAACAGTTTGATTGAGCCTGGCAATATGGCAAGGCATAAAACAAAACCCCCTTACTCCTCGGACAGCCCCTGCCCCCACAACAGTTTGCTACCTGCTGTTCCTAACTCAAGCAAGGGAAGGGAAATGGATGCAGATAGGAGGAAAGCAGAAACCGTCTAACAGAATTCTGTCTCTTTATTCTCTCAGATGCCTGCATCCTTGTGGGGGAATCCTAGTAACATAAAAGTAAAAGAAAAACAAAAGATACAGGTAAAAACATCTACAAGAAGGCAAAGGAATAAAATTTTGGGAACCAAAAAAAATTTCCTTACTTGACAGATAAAAATAACAGAAGCAAAGAGGGAAAAGGCATGAGGTCAGAGAAATCTGGGTGGGGCAGGAGCTAAGAGTAGAAGGCAGAAGCCTCCGGATAACAAGAAGGATAGGAATATGGCTTACTTTGTCCTGACCCAGGCACAAGGAAGACATGTCAAAAAGTGGCCTCCTTAAGCCTCAATAGGGGCAGGTTATGAGCAGTTAAGAAGTTTGGGAAAGATGACTTCAGAAACAATCTAAAGCAGTGCTTCTCAACCTGGGAGTAGCGGCCCCTTCTGGGGGTGGTGTGGCGTCAAACAGCCTCGCGTGTGCTCACAGGGGTCACCTAAGACCATCAGAAAACACAGGAAAACATCAGAAGTGTTTTCCGATGGTCTTAGGAACCGAGACACTGCTTCTCTGTCTGTCTCCAGGTGGATCCGCCCACGCGGATGAGTACCCCGTGTGTTGACATCCTCGTGGCAAACCCATCACATAAACCCTGAATAAGTTCAGGAGGTGTATGTGACGTACTTATGAGGAGCAGAAGCACGTGTAGAGAGCAACTACTGGGTTGAAAGCAGCAGTGTTGGAAGTAAAACAACACTTCATAAATCAGAATTCTTGGGTAAATGTAAAACCAAGTACTGAAAAAAAATCAACTACTAAAAAAAAAAGAAAAAAGAAAAAAATAAGAAAAGAAAAACGGGGGAAAAAAAAACAAACCAAAAACCTGTACCATAGAAACTTAAATCTGGATGCTGATTGGTCTTTTTATGTGGTTGATGTGATTACTGCCCCCTTGTGACAGTAACAGGTATGTTTAAAAAAAAAAACAGTAAATCATAGGAAACTTTAATAAACTGCATTAACCCAATTATGCCATATGGCATCTTTTGCGTTATTAAAGCTATTGTATTATTTTCATTAGAAAAACTAAGCCATGACAATGAATTATGTAGAGAAGAACATTAAGAAAATATAGCGAGGGTTTTTTACAGTATGGTTTTACCTCAATAATTTCAACAAGAATTGAGAAATCACAATGTGCTATTTGTTGTGAATTCTAACGGCTGAATCTATAAAGCTGGAAAAAAAACCCAAGAATGGCATTTTGACAGCAAACATCCGCTGGAGCTCAGCGGGCAAGGGTCCCAACTATTTCAGAAGCAAAGTTGACAGACTCAAGAACTCCAGACTCCACACTGGTGGCCAGTACCATGAACAAAAGGTAGCAGCCACTAAAGCTTCATATTTAGATTCTAAAGTGAGAAGGCTCGCCACTGCCCCCTCCCCCCCCACCGCCCTTGTCAAATCACATCCAATTGAAAGGACCCAAAGGGAACTTAGTTGAAGAGATTAAGGAGCACCTTCAAGGAGGAGAAAATGGGCACAGAGGTACCATGACCTCTGTCTTCTGCCCGGTTTCCACAGTATCAGCCCTTCCTGGGGTCTGAGAGAACGGAGCCTACCCAGCAATTTTGGAAAGCCGGTGGGAAGCCTGCTTGACTCTTACTAGAGGATCTAGAAGGTTGGAGGCCAGATACCATATGTATCTTTAACTTGGTTTGAACTCAAGTTATCTATCACAAGCTGTTTCAAGGCAGCCCAGGGACAGACGCCATCAGCAGCACTAAGTTATATGCTAAACCCAAGAAATATGTCACACTCGGTACTTCCACACAAACAGCTTCCATCTGTCAGAAGCAAGGCAACCACGTTTGCTTGCAATTACCAAATAGGAAGGCAAATTCAGAGAAATGTTTAGTGACTTTGTCCAAGTTACAAAGCAGGTCCTTCGCCTATGTGCCTGTAGCCGGTGGTGGTTTCATGTGTTATGTCCTGAAGGGAACTGAAAGATAATGGGTCAGTAGAGTACAATGTGTCTTGCCACTAAATTCTTACGGTGGTGAGAGTTTCCTCCCAGTGTTTGCATCTTTAAACCTAGTCTTCTGGGTATTTTCTAACACTAGAGAGCCCCTCCCAAGACGTCATAAAGGCAATTAGAGAGAAATAGGTGGCCTCCTAAAAGGAATTTTTACAAGATTCAGAGAGAATTTCCTGGGCTAAATCTCCAAGAAGCAGTGTATATAAAGTCCCCGAGTATGTACTAGTTACATACATGCACGAAATTCACGATTAAGATTAATGTTAATGGTAGGCATTTCTATGTTTCCACTCCAGTTATTTTTATCCTTTGTGATAATGTATATGTGATGCAATGGAAAAATATAAACATACAACTAATATTTGGCCATTATAGACATTCGAAAACCTGTGTAAAGTCTACTTGGCTTTTACTTGGCCATCTTTGAAGACGAGGCCAGACACGGAGACAGAAAACAGAGAGAAAATATTTAAAAAAAAAACAAAAAACCTTTTCCATTCGTCTTTCAACCTTACAAAAGAGTCTTCTAGCATTTGCTGACTTATCGAGCCGACGGAGAAACTCAAGTTTGACCATGTCTCTGGTGAATCAAACCAAATTGCAATATTACTTTCTGAGGGACCGTGACTTGCCAGACATTGCACTTATCAGCCGTGAAGTTAGGTCTGGGTAGAACGATTCCGCCTGTGCTTAGTTCCATCTCTTACATTCCTCTCGTCACTCACTCTTCTGTGACTTGTCCCCCATACAACAGCCATCAACGCCAAAACATCTCAGAGGCAATGAGGGCTTCCTTCAGCAGGTGCTATCCCTCTGTCCCTGCCTTCACACGCCCCCCCATGCCCCACCCCCAGGTCACTGGATTATTTATTTCCCTATGGATGAGTAGGCTGCCGAGCCCTGGCATTTGGAGACCCTCTCCTTCACCTGAAAGACAAGCACCTGCCTGTGAGCAACTCCAAGTTTATGTCTTCCCTGGGCCTCAGCTCAACACTGGATTTGAAGTGAGGCTAAACTGAGGAGTTGCCCATGCAAGAACGTGGAAGCAAGCAGTGCCCAGCCTGGCTACTCACCTTGGAAGCCTGCCCCACCTCAGGGGCTGCTTGCCCAGGTGCTGAAGGAGAATCACCTCTCAGGGGAGACAGAGTCTGGAAACTGCCTAGCTAGTTGCTTGCATGTTAGCTAGGGTGTGGATATAGTCCCAAATAGACAGAGGGTACTTAGAGGGAAAAAGGTAAGGTGATCTTTTTTTCCTAGGTTTTGTCTTCTCAGAAGCAGTTAAGGGCAAAGGACTGCCCCGGGGGCTTTACAAAGAGGTTCAATCACATCCCAGGAAACAGAGCAGCTTTGTACTCTGCATGGGCTCTTTCTGTAGTGCAGCAGAGATAGGGAGAGACTTCTCCCACCCCTCAGCTCCCTTGCTCTCTTTTCTTGTACATTCCAACTCTGTGTCCAGGTCTTTCCCGCATAGTAAGGGATTAGCCTCAATTCCAGGGCTTCACTCTCCCTCAGGAGTGGGACCCTCAGGAGAACTCAGCCACAGATGGTATTGCTGTGTCATCTTTGGGTACTTCCGGAGAGCCCTTTTAAGCCACGTGTAGGTCTGTTTAGAAAACATGCATCGCCAATTCTCGCTGATCAGTTCTCACGGGAAGAGCTCCTTGTAGCTGGTCTTAGCAGGGTAAGGCCGGTATGAGATTTGGAAAATGGGGATTGTATTTATAGTATCTTTAATAGATTGCACTGTTGTGGTTTGTGTGTGCTTTAGAATTCACTCTGTGAGAAAGTTTTCAGTTTTTCTTTTTAAGGGTGCATCTCACAAGCCTTGCGGGATCTGGGAAGGGTAGTACAGTGGTGAGGCACGCATGCCACTGTGGACAGGGCTAGGGACCCACGCTGTGTGCCCTTCTGTCCTGGGTTCCCTTCTGATATAGAAAAACACTGCTGCCTTACCTCCCCAGGCCAGGTACAGTACCAATAGGGACTATTTCATAGATTCCTCCATGGGCAAAGAAAACCTGTGTTTGAGAGCTACTGGATAATTATCAAAACAACCAAGTTGATGTTTAGTTGCCCTGCCTCATCGGCAGGGCCACGTCTCCCTTTACCACTGCCAAGTGCCAGGTCCTTTCCCTCTCAGTGCCTGTTAGGGCTTCTCCTTGAGAGGCCTGCATCACTTGTTGCGGGCGTCTGCTCTTGCTACCGCCTGCATCTTTTTGGCCTGTCTTTCAAGATCCCTTCATCCTTTCTCATAACTCTCAAGAGTTAGCCATTGTAACCAGGCCAATTCTGACAGTGGCAAAACTATACGGAGAAAACAACATGCCCCTCTGGCCCTGGTGCCCTGATGCTCTGTGGACACAGTCCAGAGTCTCCCGTTAGAATGACGGACTCTCTCATGCAGTACTCAACAATGTCTCTCCTTCCTTTCCTCTTCTGGGATGATGGCTCTGGGAGGCCTCCAGGGTGCCCATCAGCAGTCGGCCATGTGGTGTGGATGGCTGAGAATGGACATCCAAGCCAAAGTCCAGGGAGGTGCCTAAGTCAGGCCTCTAAAGCACTGCCACAAAGCCTGGTTCTGTCTTGTCCGCCTTCTCAGGTAACGTGCCAGGTGCTTCATGCCCAAGTACATACAGATCTGGAAGAGGCCCCTCATCATTTAAGCTTTGGTCTTTATAACTGTAACGAATGTTCTCTTTTGTGTCCATAGGCTGGACCTCGGAAGAAGCCAAGAGAGAAATCTCTGTTCTTTCCTAAGGCAAGTCTGGAGGAAGGTATATAGAAGTTTTAATCCTTTTTAGTGTAGACTGAGAAGGGATGGAAGGGTGTGTGTGTGTGATAATACTGTCTGACTCAACAGGCGAGACTCGTTGCAGGTTCTCCAAGTTTTTAACTCAGAGACGAACACTTGCCAATGAAAAGGCAGAGGACACTGGGGCTACCTTTTCAAACCTCCTCCAAGGATCCCAAACTGCCTCTGTCATCGCCACAGTGCGTAGTGGGTCCGCTGTTGTTTATATACTTCTCCAGGAGTTGGGCTGTCCCAACCTAACCTCCTTTCAAGGAAGACATTTTCCTAAAGATCTGTATTTCCCACACCTCCCGGCTAACCCAAGGCCAGCTTGGGGCTGGGAGGAGGGGCGGTTATCATTTTTTTCTTTTTTTTTTTTTTTGTGACATTGGTGTAGCTAGGTTTCCACCAGCGTCCAATGCTCAGGGGTTAGTGTGCTCTTAAAGTGACAAAGGGGAATAAGAGAGAAAGGAGAGAGGGTAGGAGGAGAAAAGGGCACAGAATATGCATCTGTCAAGAGGCTGGAGGTGGGCAGTGACACTCAAAGTGGTTTCAAACTTAGTGAGCATCCTTGTACCAGACAGCTGGGTTTCAAGCGTGGTGAGGGAGAAGGCGGCTGGCTGCTCACCGACTCCTTTACCCAACAAACATTTATTGAGTGCCTACTGTGTGTCAAGCATGGTGTTGCAAAGTGGAGGAAAGACACTTTTCTCTACCTAAAGGAACCATGGCCTATCGAGGCTGGAAAGCCACGGAGCTGAACAATGTCACAGATTGTGACTGTTGGGGTGACAGAGCAATATGTCTGGCTGTGTGGGTGAGGGTGCCACATGAAGAGCTTCGGGGAAGGAGCGAGCCATGGATGCATTTGTTTGGGGTCTGGGGATAAGTGAGAATTCCAGGCAGAGCAGTACTATGAGCTAGCTAAACTACAGAGATGCCATGAACCCCCGGGCCTCGAGGGACGAGGAGCCTCGTGATTCCTAGAAAGGAAAACTAAGAGGACATATGGGAGATGTCAGGTCATCTGGCCTCCTTACATACACTGTTGAAGGAACTCCCCCCGATCATAGGGAAGCACTGAAGATTTACGAGGAAGACTGGGACACAGAGGGGAGTCCACCCAAGAGTTTGCCTATGAGCCCAAACCCAGAACCACCTTAAGAGACAGCGAGAAGGAGGCGTGTGCTTCCAGTCCTGTCAGGAGAAAGGACATCTGGCAACCCAGTGAAAGGGACCTTATTCGCCTGAGACCTGAACTTGGTTATTTAAACCTTTACCTCAGTGCCTCTTCTTAGAAACTAATTCCACAAGAACTTCTGAGATATTATGTGGTGGGTTTGAGATGTAAGCCGTTTCAGTTTGCATTTCATCTCTAGCTGTATGTGTGATAATTAGTCATGCCCCAACTAGTCCCCCTTCTTCCCTTTTATCTCTCCTTCCTTCTGCTCTCCTCCCACTTCTCTCACGGTTTCCTTTTGTCCTTCCCTGCCTGAATTCAGCCTTGGCTCCCCTGCCTCATGTCCCCCCTCTTCCTCTCTTGCATATAAATTGAACATTCATTCCTAATAGAAAAACACGAGCCCATCTTATCTTTCTCATCGTGTGGACCCCTGACCTATGTGCCTTTTAGTTCAGACACAGGAAAGTTTTCCTACATCCTTCATCCTTTTGAATGAGGCCAACCAAGCAGATCTTTGTCAGATCAATGAGAGAAGAGAACGGGAAAAAACACAAATATGCGTGAGAACACGTGCTTTTTGCCTTTGGTTAGGGGGAACTCCAGAGCAGCCCCAGAGCGCAGAGAAATAGAGCGAGCAGCAGAGCGGTGCAGATTAGCTGGGAACTAGACGCTGAATCTCAAGTCTTCTCTCTATACAGCATCCACTACCATTCATTAGCAGAATGGTCCATTACAGAGAAAACATCAGTTTAGTCAGAAGTTATCTGTAAATATCCTCAACTGGAACAGCAAGCTCCTTCTCAGAGTCAACTCCTCATGTCTACCTCTCTCTGGCCTCTAAAGCAGGGTTTATATTTCATTTCATGAGGACCATGCAGGGGAGTGAGAAAATTTCCCTGCCATAGAAGGTCCAAAAGGCAGTCACATCAGGCTGGAAAGGGCCTTAAAGATAAACCTTCACATCCATCAGACACACTTTTCAATTGTCCTGTTTGTCCATCTTCAGTGTATCCTGTGTGCCTTGAACACACCAATGTATTGGTTCCATATGACTGCTGTGCCCACTGAATTTTCCAAGAGTTCTACATCTTTCAGGGGGATACATCTTTTAGTTTTCTGCCTGAGACAGAGTTTGCTGCCCATTTTTAAAGCTTACTCTGTCCCCGTCTTTCCTCTCTGTCTTCTTGCCCTATCCACAGCCTTTCCATTTTCTTTCTTTGCTTCTATATTCACTGGGAAGTCTCCTGTGCGCTAGACAGGGGGGCTGCACTAATGAATAAGTCGGCTGGAATCAAGTTGTGGAATGAGTCATGACTGTGAGAGTCAGCGCTCCCTCGGGATATGAGAGCAATTGACAGTTTGAGTCCAAGAGCCCCCAAAGCCCTCACCAAGCTGGGGTGGGGGTGGGGTCGCTACGGCAACTCGCCTCAGCCAAAGTTCTATTCTGTTAAACTGCCACATGAGCTGCTCCTTGAGGTCACATCCCCTCAGAGGCACAGAGTCAGCTCCTCTGCATGTGTCTGGTGATACCTCAGATCTCAAAGTCAATACTGAATTTCTTCAAATCTCTTGTCATTTTTTTTCTCTGCATGTGGTTTTTATGGGGTTTTCTACATCATTCTTTGTGAATCTCCTAAGACCTTAGTGCCAAAGGTATCCCAGGAGACAGGTAGCTTGTTTTCTCACAAACTTGAGTAGGAAGTTGGTTTAAGACTAGGCTTCCTAGGAATCACGTTGGTAGTGAGCAAGGCCTGGAGGGGTCCAGGATCGTAGTGGTCACCCAGTGGTCTCAAGTCTTGAGAGATAACAGAGGCATGAATTTTTTAAAAAAAAACTTATGCAGTAAAATGTTACCATGGCATTGTCTAAAATATTTTTGAACCATTCTTACACCACAGAGTCCTTTACTGAATAAATAACAGGAGATAAATTTATTAATGCATTTTCAGCAACTGAACTAACATTTGTGATTTTTTTTTTTTATTATTGGCCAGATTTGCCTTGTTTTCCTTAATATAACAAAGAAAATACCTGCCTCCTTAGTTTTTGATTGTCTTAAAGGTAACTTTTCTGGAGATGCACACACACACACACACACACACACACACACACACACACACACACACGCCATAAGCCACCTTAGGACCAGCCAGTGTACTTCTTGCTAGTCTTTAAAAAGCTAAATAGAAGAACAGATTATTATTCTGGTTTGACAGGAAAATCAGCGAGAAGCCACTGCAGTCCTCAGGTGAATGTATCCAAAACCCCAGAAACGAGCTGTCCTGAGTGTCACCTGCTTGTGGCAACAGGATTTCAACACATACAATTCTCAGTAGAGGGGATGGCAAAGGGGGTGGGAGGGGGTGGAGACAGATGAACAAAATTAGTCAAATGTCACCAAATGTTTTCTATTTCTCTCCTTTTAAAAGCTCAATAAGATAAGGAAAAGTTAGAAATGAGAGTAAACATATCTATTTTTTTAAAAAACTATTTGAAAGGAAAATATTAAGGCAGGTGACTAACTGGACTTTGTGGTGACTACTAAAGGAGAAAACAGGATACAGAAGAGCATTGCCCAGGCTTTATTTGTCCTTCTTATGTATTGTGGTATTGTCCCCTTTGTCTTCAAAAGATTGTCAAATTTTGTCATTTCCCGTCTCCTCCTCTTCAGGAACCTGATTGTATCTGTTTGATGGCTCAGCAGTGCTGTATTTGGAGAGAGATCACTTGGTTTTTGAATCTTCTTGCTTTTTTTATTTGGGGACTTACCAGCTTTGTGACCTTGGAGCAGATTAGCCTTGATGGACATGCATTCCCACTTCTGTAAAATGACAATCATCCCCACCACTAAGGAAGAGATTAAGTATTACCAGGCTACTAAAAACACCAAGTGCCAGCAACTCATTACGAATCACCGTTTCTTCCTCAGAAGAGCTGAAAACTCTTTTTTTTAAAAAAAAAAAAAAATTCAAAGCTACACTCTTAAAGAGAACCCACAATGCTGCTTATTCCTGATTTTCTTCAGACCTCCTCTCTCCTTTTCAGCCTTTCTATTCTTGAAGCCTTTCCTATAAGAACGTACTCAAACTCAGTGGGTTCCTCCTTATGACTTGGAGTTGTGCCAAAGGAAGAATGGGTCCCAGAAGCAGTTCTTCGTGAGATAGTCTTGACTACTCTGGGATCACAATTTTATCCATGAATTATAAAAATGAGGAAGAATCTTCTACTTGGGCACGTAGACTTAAAAGATTAGATCCCTGGGTATGCTAAAGAGAAAAAAAGCAGCAAAGGGAACTGAGGAGAAGCTAAAGAAACAAGGGAGGAAAAACCCAGGAGAATGGTGTCAGCAGCTTGAAGTCTGGGCTTGAAAAGATGCAGAATTTAAGAAATAATAGCAGAGTATATTCTCAAAGGGCATATATGCTCAAAGGCATCTGCTGAGCCCGCTTTTGCTAAAGAAGAGGCAGCCTGTGCACTCTGTCAGAATATTATTAGCGAAGAAGCGTGAACTTTGGTTGGGACAAGTTGAAGAAGACATTTCAGAGAGGAGTAGAATCAATCCCTCTGGCAAGCTTGGCTTGGTCAGCAAGAAAAATTAATTGCTAGAGAAGACAAAAGATCAAGGGGAGACCCTTTGTTTGTTTTTCCATAAGTGTAGCAGGCATTTGGACACATTTCTAAGCCACACAGAGATAGCTTGATAGGCTGGAGTTGAGAATGCAGGGACAGAGACTAGGAACCCGTCTGGGTTTTTGGTGGAGCCAAGGAGGATGGTGGAGCAAAGTATGGTGTACTTGGAAAGAGACGGGGTAAAGGTGGACATAAAGTTTAATTCATAAGCATAGAGAATTCTGCCTGATCTTTTTGAAGGCTTCACTTCTCTCAAGAAGTGAGGTCAACTTCCCAAGGGCAAGAATCGGGGATTAGATGATTTGGTAGAGCTTGTGTGGGTTTTAGACAGCTGTGGCGTGGGATGGGCGAGAAGGTTCTGGGATACTATGACCTAGGACGCTGGAGACCCCTAGTTTAGTGGCTTTCTCAAGCAGTGCTCAGCAGCGCAGGGGTAGATGCACAGGTGGGGGAGGATGTTTGGACCGATGACCGAGTCAAGGTTGGTAATAGGCCAGTTAGAGCCAGAAGGAGAGAAGCTTGTGGCAAGATTCATGTCAGGAGGAATATAAAAGGGACTTGCTCACCCTGAATCCTGCTACCATGGGAAGGAAAGCCGAGACAGGAGACTGGTAGGGAGTGAGGGCTGGGGAGTTCAGGATCGGTGAAGCTGGAGATCTGGTGTAAGGCAAAAATATCAGTTCGTGATCACACGAGGTCTTGGGAGTCTAACATTTCAAAGATGGTTTTAGGGAGGGGTCTGGCTGTTGGAGCGCAGGCTTCTCCAGCAGGTTTTTACTGTTCAAGTAACTGGAGCCACATGTCCTTGCGTCTTGACACTGTAAGAAACCCACATTCCCAAGGGGTYGTTGATAAGACAGATGAAGGTTCCAAAGTACTTTCCCCTCATATTTAAGGATCCTAGCTTCCCCATCCCTTTGTCCCCTCTTCATTTTCAAGTTTTTCAAGGAGGTCATCCATATTACTAGAGGGAGTTACAGACCTCAAATAATAGGGCAACATTCCCTTCTGCTTTTGTAGGAGGCTGCCTAGCTAGGCAGTTCCATCTCCTTTTGGTTTGGGACTTTAGTGATTTGGAACAAGAAAGACTATTCTTAAAGCGAAAGGACAATCTTCCACACAGGTGCCGGAAGTAGGCCTCTCGGCTGTCATAGACCTGTGCTTGCTTGGTTCTTGATTAAGCTCCTCATTCTGCCCCTGGAATTGAAATACATACCTGGATTCTAAGGTTTTATGCCTCTTTCAGGGAATCTGCTATTTTCTATAAGCAGTTATTGAAGAAAGAGGAACACATAATTTGGTCAATTTTCTTTTTCTGGCCTTTGGCTATTTCTGTGGACCCTGCAATGAGGAAGGGAAAGGGGTGAAAACACACTCTGACTGGGCCAAGCTGAACCCTCATGTTCAGACTGTATGGGGGTCTCTGAAATCCTTCCATAAAAGGACTCTTCATTGCTGATCTGGAGGAGTTGTCCTTCTAATTGGGAACTGGATTTAGATACGTGGCTTTGGGTTTCACTCTGTGGATCTGAGGGTCTCCTGAGGTGATGCACACACATGCTTATCCATTTCATGTAAACGGAAACTGGAGAGGTATGCGCATCTTTGACCACAGAGTCAGGGAAAGCTAGGTGCAAGTGCTTCATATTGGAAGGAAGTAAACTGATCTCACCAGGCATTTATAATTTCTGTGCTCACACAGCCTTGGAAATTCGAAAGGACAATGATTTCTTTAGCTCACCCATTTGTACCTTTCAGTGTTGTAGAATGCAGAATCAACCTCATTTGTCCTTAGCTGCCCAATGCCTTTGGTAGACAGAGAGAGAGGCAACATGATCCCACTTTCTGGAAAAATCCTTCTGCTTCCCCTCAATGTTTTGGATTTCAGGAGAAAATAGTTAAGGAAATAAACAGCTCTGTTTTAGTTTTAATTGCTTTCTATATTTGGGGGTGGGGCGGTGTTGGGGGGATGCTTTTCTTTGGGCTTCACTGAAGAACATTCCCCTCCCCCTAGTTATTTTCAGCTTGAATTTTTAGAGTGAATTTGGATACGCTTTTCCTTCCCTGACTCTCAGGTTCTCTCTTCCTCTCCCTTTTGTTGTCAAATGCTCAGGCTACAGAGGGCTTGGTTTGCTTTCACTGTATTTACTGGTGTGGGGTAAGCTCTTTGCCAGCAGCTTATATTTTCTTTACCTTGGGTTGATGACATCAGGCACAAGTGGTTTGAATGACGTACCTCCAATGATGGGGTGCCAAGGTTGGAAAGGACAAGGTTCTTGGTTCCTAGAGTTGGATTATGGAACAAGTGTCATTGCAGTATCATGAGGGGCATGCATTAGAAACCCTACATCCTAGGGCCCAACCCAGGACCAGAGGGTTTCCTCTTCACTGGCTCCCCAGTACATCTCATGCACATTAAAAGTTTGAAAAACACAAGTCAGATATCATGCTAAGAGTGTACAGAGGAGGGGGAGTGAATTGTCTCAGGTTTTTGTGCTCTTTAAGAAAATAATTCAGAAGGGGGAGGGCAGTGGATTCTATTCAGTTATTTGAGGACCAAAGAGGCCTGGAGGTAGTGACACGGTGAGGCTTTGTCCCCACTGTCTTAGCATGCCTGCTGCATGGCCATCTGCCGATTTCCAACCGCTGGCTGCATACAGGAAAGAGAAGCATGTAGATGAATAGGCAAATGTGATTGACAGCTCTAGTTTCCATCCTAAGACTGAATCTGCAAAATATATCCAGATAAAACTAGTGAGTCCTCAGAGAAGAGAGAATCCATCTTCCTCAGGGATGGTTCCCCTAATCTGTCATCCAAACAGTCAGTCCTGAAATCATATACATACAAGCAACACTAAAAGGAACTCAATAGGTTGTATTTATATATTTATTCATTATATATATATAATAAGAATACTTAAAAAGGGTGATATAAAATTGAATTGGAACTGGAGGGTATGGAGGAGAACAGAAGAGGTCAGAAGAGGAAGGGGGTGATGTAATTGTATAAAATGAAGAATAGAAATGTAGCCCCAAAGATGGTAATTCCAGTGAGAAGTGGTATGTTTTTCTAGAAGCTTTTGTAACTGTGAAACATTGATAGTCATTAAAATACAAATAGCAGTGTGTATTTCTGTGGCATTCTGCTGGCAAGCAGGACCTTACCTGTGGTTTCTGCCGAGGATTAGGGTTGATGACTCTGCTTGGAATTAGAATAAATGCCCACCTCTCCAGGATGCCTTTGCCTTTGCATTTCTCTGAAGTAGAGTGGATTTTGCTGCTGCTGGTGACTTGGGCGATGAGAAAATGGGATCTAGTTTTCACATGAGTTCCACATCACTCCAGCAGCCATGAACACAGCATTTACAAGCGACCCTGTATGAGCATGGAAAGACTCTATTAAATATTTGAAATTAACATTGGTCTTTTTAGAGTGTCTTCTTCTCATTCATGGGTACCCATCATTCTCCCTCTGGCTCTAGGTGAATGAATTTAATCACTTGGGGGAGATACTTGTATTTGTTATGCTCTGGGAGATTCCCTACACGATGCTTGTGGTGGCAGTAACTAGAGGGCTGGCAACAGTGTTAACCTTTCAAGCATTACCTTTTGACTTTCTGTCGATACATTGTTTAGGACTAGGGCAAAGAGTTTGGGAATATATGGTGATGAGAGATATAATCTCTGGGTCTTGTCTCATCCCCAATTCTTATGCAGGTAAAACAAATATACCATTTTAAAAGAAAATTCAGTATTGCCTGTTCAATATTGAACATGAACACTAAAGGAGAAAAGAGTAATGAAAAAAATCACCTGTAGTTATGCTGTCCTAAAATACTCACATTGCACTTCTTCCTCCAAATGAAGAAGATGGGAACATAGTTATTTCCATAAAAGGCTTTCCTACATTGGCATTGCACTGTGTACATTTTTTCAGACTAATAATGCCATTTGTAACATGATTTCAATGGCTCACAGCCTATGCATTTTAGATCCTCTGAGAAAGGTAGATGACCAGACACAGCTCAACTCCAGATGGGAAATATGAGCAAGAACCCCAGGAACAACCAAATTCACTAGACTCATTTTGTCTACACTGAGGAGTCATCGGACTGGTTTCTTGTCTTCCTGTCTTGCACATGGAATGCCCCAACTCACCTCTTAAATGTTCTCATGGAATCATTACTTATCGCCTCTTAAGAGATTCCACTCATCAGTTTAAAACAGGATCTGGGATTCTGGTAATTGTATTGTTTCAAGACTCTCAGATTTCTCAACCTCCTGTTCTCCCTCTGTCTCTAGAAATACCTAGTGTAAAAAGGCCCATGCAAAGTCTGCATGATGCACATCGATGCAGAGGAGGGGGTGAAACAATTTGCTGAAGACAAGTACTTTGCTTTCTTTCTGATCTTGGTTTGTTAAAATTAACTGACCTCTTATTTCTGTACTCATGTTGGACACAAGTCTCTAAGTGATTCTGAAGTTTGGGACTGAGAGACTGTCAGGTATGCTAGATACCTTTCAGAAGTGTGGCTGCAGTTAGGTACCCTTGGTGAACATGGTATGACTACGAGCTCCCCACATGAGAAATTTGAGATTTGGCTCTACATATCATGGCGCCCATCATCCCAGTCCACCTTTACCTCATGGTACCAGCCCACATTTATCTTTCATTCCAAATTCATCCATTCACATCTCTGAGGATACTCCTCTAACTCTACAGAAATTCTTTGCAGAATTTCTCTTCCAATGGGGGCAACTTTCTTCTGTCTTCCAGTTGTAAATCCCATCCATCCTTAAGATTCAGCTTCTCCGTGCAGAAGAGCAGGTTTCCAAATTCCTAGCTCAAAATGCACACTGCCACAAGTGGACATTTCCCAGTCCATGTGCACCAACTTGACTATATGCCTGTGTGTATAAATGCAGCCTCCTTCAAGCAGCAAGTCTTTTCATACTCAGGCCAAAACGAAGATGAAAAAGCTATAGAAAATAGTTTCTATTTCTTTTTTTTTAATTTTTTGTCAACAGATCAGGAGCCTTATAATTTGGCTTTGACATGTACTTTAAATTTCTTGTATAAGCCATGGCTAATACCAGAACACATTAGAAAGCCTGTATTATGTTCTCATAGAAGCATATTTTCTGCTTTAACTGGAGGACCCAAAAATGATCAAATACAGTAATTCTTGGGCTCTTATGGATGGAGGTAGAAACACATTAAACACAGAAATAATGGGAGGTGATGAAGAATCTAGAAGATAAAGAAACATGGGGAATCAGGAGTCTTTTTCTTTATCCCCTTTTCCCATCCTCTTTCTCTCCACTTGGGCTTCATCTGCTTAAATCTGCTTCATATCTGCTTAGCTAATCCATAAATTCACACAACTTTTAAATTCTACTCAAGGCTCTTGAGAATAGTTTGTGAAACTTTCTTTTGTGCAGTTCATAATGCAAAGAGCATCCGTAGATATGACTATCTAATAACACAGCTATGTCTTTTTTGTTCCCAGAAATTCCTTCAACTAAATCCTTACACATGTGTATTGTCCCATGAAGTATAGATACCCAGAGCCACAGGGTCCGAGGGAACTTGTTTCTAGCAAACTACTGGGATAATTAATCCTCATGTCTTGCCAAGATTAATCTTTAATCTTACCTAAGGTCACACTATTTCCATAAGGACGGTTTACTTTCTTTGAGACAGAAGACTTGAGGTCAATGGTCAATTCAGTGAAAGTCCTGGCCAACACAGGCTTCATCATAGACACAAGGATGTTGAACCCCAGTAAGGGGCTACCTTGTGGTGGGTTATATGGGAATAGCTCTGCACAAGGAGCATTGTCAGATGTGAATGGACACTTAGGGCCTCCTTTTTCTGAAAAGTGATAGGGATTATTGTGGGAAGCACAGAAACGTTTCCCTAGATGGTGTTAGAGAAACCCAAAGGAGCTAAAATAGCCTTTGGGATTAGAGGGAGAGAAATTCTTTTCTGATTTCCAATAACTAACGATCTCAAACTCTTGTCAGTGTAAAATCAGTGAATGTGGAGGCATTGGCGCTCTCAGCTGGGGTTCTGCACACCTATATACAAGCCTCTTTCTGGAAACCCTCTTTGTAGGCAAAACACTTGGATTCCTCTCTCTTTTCAAGCCCCACCCCCCATTTCTTAGCCTTTCTGAATGAGAGGGACGGACCGTTCCTGGGAACTTGACATCACTCTGGTTTCTCTGCATGCACGCAGATGACAAACTGTCAGCAAGAGTGTGCTCCATTTCTCTGGTCCATTCTTCCAATCTTAGAGGTACTCACTGACTCCTCTGCCTTTAGGTTCTGTGATGGTTTATCTGAGGGGCCAGGGCAGGTCTCTTAACTTCATTGCTCAAACACACTGAGACGAGTGTTACCTTGGTGGATTTCTTTGAATTCACATTGCCTTGAAGAACAGGTAGATGAATAATATGCTGACCTAGGCCTCATTTGAATTATGAAGATATTAGCTTGAAAGCTACTGTATCAAAACTTCAGTTTGAGGATACATCATATTCCTCCCTTCTGGTCTCTTTTCTGACAACTCTTCCAGATTAAGTCAGTGGCAAAACAGCCCTTATTTCCCGAAGGTCACAGAACAAGCAGACTCAGTATGGACGGATCTATTTCTGAAGCCGCGAAAGGCACAGTCTGCATTCATGGGTGGCTCTCCATCGCCTGTGGCACCAGATCTTTTGTCTTGGGCACGGGTGTGAGCGAATGCCTCACGCCAGTCTGAGGAGCCAGCCATCTGTGTTCTTGCTGGTCTCTCTTGCTCCTGGTCTTCTTGTGTGGGAGCTCTTACGCTTCACAGATGTAACCTGCTGCTTTATCCACTGGGGATGTCACCCTCCCTTGTTTTTGTTGAAATGACCTGTTTCTGCTTGTGACGCTTTTTATTTATTTTTATTAATTTTTTATTTTTTTGAGTGGGGCAGAGGGTATGGCTGAACTCGAAACTTTCTCAGATCACCCCTCCCCCCAATTCTCTGTCTTGCTGTTCAGTGAATGTATTTTCTGTCACTATCACTATTTGTTGACACATTTGTTTTCCTCAAAGTCTCCAAATGCCATGAGGAGATGAACCTTGTTTAGTTTACCCCTCCACATTCCCTAAAGCCAAAGTAAAAAGCAGGCACTCAATAAATGCTTGTTGAATTTGCCTATTAGGCCCCGTCAAAGAGTGCTTCCTTCAGTTTGGGCTTATGCAAGCTTATAATATATTTGTCTAGAAAAAAATCTGTCTGATTTCTCATTTGATTGTGTAATTATACTAATAGCTTCGCCTTTTTCAATTTTTACCAACTTTTAAATTCCTGGGACATCACAGGAGTCTAGAGTTGTGCTCCTTCTCTGCCTCTTAGAAGGCCCAACTGTCCAAGGTCATATGATTGGAGAAAAGGATTGGAGTTTTGGCTAGCTTTCGTTCCTTCTAGGAGAAGAATTCAGATGCAAGCACCATGGTAGAACAAAACCAGGGAGTTCTGAGGACAGGGCATTCGATCGCTGCTCCAGTGCTGGTGACAGGATTGCTGGAGAAAGATTGTCAGATTTCTCATTTGTAAAAGATTAGACTGTTTAGCAGTGACTACTGAGTGTCTTAGAGGACTTAAAACCATCTCCTTATAGGAAGTTTCTCTACAAAGATAAATATGATGTTTTGGGAGAGGGATAAAGGATGTTTGCTTTCTGATCATTTTCTCCTCTAAGTTATTTTCACGTCTAGGGATAAAGGCATGGCAGTCTGATTAGTAGAAATCCCAAAGGGGAAAGGGAATTAACCTTGGTCAGGTTGGCTCACCATGTTCTTATTTCGAAGGTTGTATGTTTCCAGGACAAAACAAGTTTCTCTTGTAATTTCTGTGCCGCATCAAAATATTATAAAGGCTTCAATAGAGGTGCACTATGAGACAGGCCTCGGACCAGGAGTATTTAGTAAACGCCACTAATGCTTCTCCATTAGATAGGCTTAGAATTGACCATCATCTTCTTAGTCCTGTGACACTTTCTAAAGGCAAGTACTTAGCACTTCCTCCTCCCATAATGATTCCCACAGGACGTGTGTTGTAAAAACTGCCATAAGAATAAACCAAAGTCACAAACAGTTTTGTAACATTGAAAATGTATCAGAGCCCATATACATAGTCTCTCTTGTAGTCTGCCTCTGTTTATCTCCTACAACCTCCCTTGGCAGGTGACCCATCTCTCTGGCATCTCTAACTTCTTGGGTGTCAGGTGACGCTTTGTCTCTACTCTCACAGTTTCCTGTATCTCACAGCCTTCAGGGCTGGCTGCATGTTCTGACCTCGCTGTACGCTGCATGACCTCCACACCCCCATCTCCTCCCCCTCCCCTGCCCCTGGGGCTCTTCTTTGAGATCTTGGTGGAAGTCTCCATGATCTCATAACTCTTGCACTTGTATGCCTCTAAAACTGTCCCATGTACAATGCCATGCTCTGCTCCAAGCAGAATAGCTAAGAACATTAATCTGGGCCAAACAGTTCCCTAAGATGTCCTGTGTGAATAGCCCTAGGCCTCTCTCCTTAAGACAAAGTCTTTTAACTAAGTTTATACTTTTACACCCTTTGGACAGGTGATGGGGGAGGGTCTTGCCAAGCTTAAGATTTGGTAAAACCACCCTTCTTGCTAACCTAGTATAAAACAGCTGCCTTTTTCGTGACACTGGTTTCCTCAGCAAACCATGCCCTCTTTGGACACAACTTTGTGTTGTACAAATATCAAAAATATGCTTTAAATATCAAGCAACAGGTTTTTCAATTTTTTTTTTTTACTGTAACTGACCAAGAGCTTCCAAGTAATCACTACAGCCCGAGTCCTGTGTTGCCTGCCGGCTTTGTCTGTCTCCTTTAAACTCATAGCCCATCAAGTTCACAGGATGTGGACAAAGTGTAAACAAGCTATTTGGCAGACTGTCACACCAATGGCCTCCAATCACCAGCCGTCATTTCCGTCATTTCCATCATGAAAACCCACCCTTTCCATCACCAGCACACTGCTGTCAGCACTTGTATAAGCATTGTGGTCTTCTGAGCTCCCACCAGCAGTGCTCAGTCATTTCTGTTTACAACAACCTAAGCTAAGTCCCCCTTTTACCTTCTAAGCTCCAAACTTTGCAAGTTTATTATCAGTTCGAAAGGCTTCTGAACTACATGGTCGGGTAGAGACACATGTCCATAGATGTGTGTGTGTGTAAGTTTTTGTTGCAGTGTTAAAATAGCTGAGACAAAAGAAGGAAAGATCTATTTTGGCTTACCGTTTGAGAGGTTTTGGTCCATGGCGGCTTGCCCTGTTACTTTGGGCCTATGGTGAAGTGACATAATAATGTGGAGACAAGAACAGGCTAGATTGATGTGTTTACTTTACATTGCCCAAGAAATAGAGATTGCTCACTTTATAACAAAGCTTGTCTCCCAAAACACATTAAACCATGCATCCATAAATGGATTAATCCATTGATGATGAGGTCAGAGGCCCAAACAGAGTTTCCACCTTTAAACTGGACTGCATTGGAAACAAAGCTTTTTGCCAGTTGATCATTTGGGTGAATATTTAAGATCTAAATCACAATATTAACTGAGTAAATGTTGAGCAGATTGTTTTTCTTGATTTTAATAGCTACTTCACTATATATAAATATACTAAAAAGTCACACTATGGTTTCCCAGCTAAAAGTAACTAGGGAAAATAAAAGCTAACACTGGGTGGAAAATGTTGCCAAGTTGAATATTTATTTACATTTTAACCATATGGAAACTGATGATAAGAGATGGATAAACACTTGCCTAAAGTAAGCATGGCCAGTAAGTGGCAGTATCCTGGTCTGTCTGACCCCAGAAATACATCATTTCACAACCTTGGGCTGTTTTTACATAATGGCTAAAACAATAAAAACTATTGTGAAGTTGGGGAAGCTAATGGGCCCTAAAAAGAAACAATTACAGAGCAAGACTAGCTTTTCAGTATGTCTTCTGGAAGTTAACACATTTTCTGCCCTGTGTCCTATGTGGTCTTGCTTAAATGGATCAGAATATTTAGAAATGGTTCCTTTAAAGATATCACACAGAATATCATGGGGGTGGGGGTGGTGATATACTGGTTAAAAATGAACATTAAGAATTCAGAAATAAAGATGTCAATTTCCTGCAGAAAGCAGGAAATATTGCTTTGAACTGGTGACCTTTACCCCCAGGAGCCATGCTAAGTCACTAGACAGCCTGAGAATTGGATGCTCCAGGGACAGTTTGAGAACAATTGAGATGGATGGTTGTTTTGGGCACTTTCCCTATAAACTCTAAAAGAAAGCATTAGCCTGTCTTTTGCGTTTCATCAGGCTGTAGGAACCCATGGGTTTCATGTTACAAAGTCTGACTAATGGAATTTCATTGGATAGGAAAGCCATATAGCAAGAGACATGGCGACTCAGTGTTCTGACTCTCCTTAGTTATGGGAGCGTGGAATCTACAAAAGAAGGCAGCGAAAATAGTGTGTTCTTAAGTGAACCAGAGTCAAGTACAAAAGAAGCCAGGAGCAGGGGTTGACAATGGTGATGGTGGTGGCGGGTGTCCTCTAGAGGCATGAAGATGTGACAGCTTCTAGATTTTTAAAAAGATAAAAGGAAGTTCTAGGGAGGGTAAGTGAAGCAAATTGTTAGAGAAGCTTAGTGAACAAACTGGCTTTCTGCCAAAGCCTGAAGAGCATTGATCTAATGGAAACAGAGGTGACATTATGATGATGATAATGAGATGAGAGATGCTTCCTGTTAGCAACAAGTCACCTGGTTCTGAATCCCAGTGTTGCATGCTGGGGACTATGTTTCTCCCAAATGCTTTAAAGCATTTCCCATAATCTTCAAGTGATGAGTATATTAAGCAGTGTTGTTTCTCCCAACCTGTTTTCCCCCTTGTCACTTCAATTTGAAATTCTGATGGTCTTCATAGAGATGAAAATTTGGAGCTAATGGGAGAGACTTTAGAGCTGAAGAGAATAGGTAACAAAATGTCTGGATTCTTCTGAGCTACATAGACTTTGTTGTGGATGACACTTCTTTGGATCTCCCATTGCTGTTGCCTGCCTGTTGCCCATTTCTTCTACCTTTTCTGAGATCCCAATTGTATACCCCACCCCCATCCCTGCAAATTTCTGGTCGCCTTACTAAACAAGGAAAAAATTGCCACTATTAGGCTTAATCCAATGTGGTGCTCTGTCTACCTACCCAGAATGACCATGCCATTCCCTTTAAAGACAAAGTAGTGTTTTTAAGTAACATGTTTTCCTTCTCCACCCCAAATATAGTCAGTGTACATAACAGAGGAAAAGGAATAAAGGGTTATGAAAGTATGTCCCCATGTCCAGTAAATTGCCTGTTTTTTTCAGTGGCTTTAGCTTTGGGAGTGTGACCATCATGAGAGGCACTGTTCATTCTTGGGGTTCTGGGTTGTATGACATTATACCTGACCATTCTCTGCTTCTTGCTTCCTGTGCATTGCTTGGTGGCTAGATGCCAAAATGTCTTCTCACAGATATACATATAGGGTGTGTCCTGGGTGGGTGTGGCCTCGGTGCAGGGCACACAGATGATAATGTCTTTCCCAAGTTAGTCAACAGAAGCTAATAAGTGGAAGGGCACTTTATAGGTCTCCAGAGATTATTATTTTGTGGCCTCCTCTTGCTCTGAATCTGCCACTTGGCTTAATTTTTCTCTCCTATTTCTGATGTGCCACAGAGTTTGATCTCTCGCCATCAGCCTTCCAACATCAATGGGCTGCTTTTCTTGACACCCAGGGTTCTCCTCTTTTGTGGTTTAGTAACATTTTCAGCCTTTAAAGTCAGAGAAATGCCCCACTCAGAAGTCTACCATAGTTCTGACCAGGAAGAGACAGTGTGGACAGGGTGCTTACATGTGTCCTTATTGTGGGATGATTGGTGAAAACACTGAGAGAAAGCAGAGTTTGTGGTAGACCCACACATTTTTTTATTGAATATCATCTTCATTTACATTGCCATGGTAAAACCTTTCCCAATTTCACCCCTCCCCAAAGACCCCCCAACCCCTCCTCCCTCCCCCTGCCTCCACGTATAAGCCCCTCCACCCAACACACTCCTACCTCCCCCTTGGTTTCCCTTTGTTGGGGCCTCTGTTGAGCCTTTACCTGACCAAGGACCATTCCTCCCACTGATGCCCAACAAGGTCTTCCTCTGCCACATTTTTGGCTGGAACCATGTGTGCTCCTTGGTTGATGGTTCAGTCCCTGGGAGTCTTGGGGTGTCTGGGTGGCTGAAATCATTGTTCTTCCCATGGGGCTATAAGCCCCTTCAGCTCTTCTGGACCTCACCCTAGCTCCTCCATTGGTGACACTATGCCCAGTCCAATAGTTGGTTGCTAGTATCTGCCTCTGTAAGGCTCTGGCAGGGCCCCTCTGGAGACAACCATTGCATGCTCCTTTTGGTATACACTTCTTGTCGTCTTTAGTAGTGTCGGGGTTTGTTGTTTATAGGATGAATCCCCAGGTAGGGCAGTCTCTGCGTGGCCTTTACTTCAGCCCCTGCTCCACACATTGTCTCCCTTATTGCTCCTGTGAGTATTTTGTTCCCTTTCTTAGAGGAACCAAAGCACCTTTACTTAAGTTCTCCTCCTTCTTGAACTTCCTGTGCTGGGTGAATTGTAACTTGTTTACTTTGAGCTTTTGGGCTAACTTCCGCTTATTAGTGAGAGCATAGCATGTGTGATCTTTTGTGGTTGGGTTGCCTCACTCAGGATGACACTTTCTAGTTCCATCCATTTGCCTAAGAATTTCATAAATTCATTGTTTTTAATAGCTAAATAGTACTCCGTTGTGTATATATACCACAGTTTCTGTATCCATTCCTCTGGCGAGGGACATCTGGGTTCTTTCCAGCTTCTGGCTATTATAAATAAGGCAGCTATGAACATAGTGGAGCATTTGTCCTTATTACATGTAGGAGCATCTTCTGGGTGTATGCCCAGGAGTGGTATAGCTGCGTCAGCAGGTATTACTATGTCTAATTTTCTGAGGAACTGCCAAACTGATTTCCAGAGTGGTTTTACCAGCCTGCAATCTCACCAACAATGGAGAATTGTTCCTTTTTCTCCACATCCTCTCCAGTATCTGCTGTCCCCTGAGTTTTTCATCTTAGCCATTCGACTGGTGTAAGGTGGAATCTCAGTGTTATTTTGATTTGCATTTCCCTAATAACTAAGGATGCTGAACATTTCTTTAGGTGCTTTAGGGCCATTCAAGTTTCCTCAGTTGAGAATTTCCTTTTTAACTCTGTACCCCATTTTTTAATAGGGTTATTTGACTCTCTGGAGACTAACTTCTTGAGTTCTTTGTATACATTGGATATTAGCCCTCTATTGGATGTAGGGCTAGTAAAGATCTTTTCCCAATTTGTTGGTTGCCGTTTTGTCCTATTGACCATGTCCTTTGCCTTACAGAAGCTTTGTAGCTTTAAGAGGTCTCATTTGTCGATTCTTGCTCTTAGAGCATAAGCCATTGGTGTTCTGTTCAGGAACTTTCCCCTTGTGCCCATGTGTTCAAGATTTGTCCCCACTTTCTCCTCTATAAGCTTCAGTGTGTCTGGTTTTATGTGTAGATCCTTGATCCACTTGGACTTGAGTTTTGTACAAGGAGATAAGAATGGGTCAATTTGCATTGTTCTGCATGCAGATCTACAGTTGATCTAGCACCATTGGCTAAAAATGCTGTCTTTTTTCCATCGGATGTTTTTGGCTCCTTTGTCAAATATCAAGTGACCGTGTATGTGGACTCACACACTTTTGCAGAACAAATAGCAACACAATGACATATCACATCAAAATCAAAATCCAGGATTGCTAGCATTTTCCCTAACCCACTGTTTTTATGAGAACTAATTGCTTGTTCAGTGTTGGTTCATTGACCTATATACATTCTTCCTTCCTGACATTTTAAATTCCCTGGCTGTTTAAAGCTTAGATGGGTCGCTACAGTTTTTGTAACTATTGGACCGCTGCCTTGGTACATCTTTCTAGAAACATATTCAATATTAGTAACATATTCAGGCCATAAAGATGGAGAGATCCCCTGTTCAGAAGTCTACCGTGCCTCTGGCCAGGAAGAGGCAAGGTGGTCAGAGTGGTTACATGCCCCCTTGTTGTGAGAGGGAAAGTCTCTAGAAAGTCTTAGTCCTGCACAATATCTCGTTCTTACTACACGGTGTAGATGTCCCACCGAGGACCACCATACCCAGCGAGCCACCCAGTAATTGTTTATTAATTTTTTAGTTGTTTATAAGCATTTAGGTTTATTTAGAGCAACGAAAATCATCTCAGAGTAGGTCCTAGGAAAGGCTACATGGATTTCTAATGATCTTGAGATGAAAGGCCCCTTTGTCCCTTGGCATTTTTGGTGATGATTTCTATGTACTACCCGTGGAAACCTAGCCAGAGTTCTGGAACATGTCCTATCAGATATTTGACAAGTTTTAATTCTATTGGCATCGTGATAGGTCTGGGAGCTTTTTTTGTTATTGCCGTTTTCGTCAGGTTCAAGATTATGATGAGAATCTTGAGTTTCATCAGTCAAGATGAACAAAAGTGGGACCCAACCTCTGCTTCTTTCATGTTCCTCTGTCCCATTTCCACCTCCTCAATAAGCCAGGCCACGTGGAACCCTCCTACAGTGCAAAAAGTAAAACTGAGTCACAAATTAAGGAGGAAGGCAGGAGTTGGTGGGTGCTATAGTAGTAAAAGTGGGGGGCCCGAAGGGACTCATTGGCATGGCCCTCATTGCTCTCTCCTTTTCCATTTCTTCCTCAGCAGGGAAGCCTGGCAGTTAGGACTCAACATCAATTCCAAGGATTCTACATTTTGTTGGGGCAAACTCTTCGTTGGAGGGACAGAAAACGCTCCAAGTGTAACTTTCCTGCCCGCTTGCCAATTAATATTTGCGAGTGAATCTGAGTAATCAGTTTCAGAGATCTCATCTTGAATGATTTCCAGGAAGTTGTGGAATACAGGCATGCCTCAGGGAAAATACACAGACCGGGACCAGAGGGTGGCTCTGAGTCCCATGGGAGTCTGCCGGCTCCTTGGTTGGAGCAGGTGTTTGAGGGAGGTGATGGTACACACGGGCTGAGAAAATATCTTTCCACAGATATCACACTGGTCACCCCAAGCAACCAGGGCTGTCTGAGGAAGAGTTGACTATTGGGATGAGGTTTGGCCCACCAGGCAGCCTGAGAATGCAGAATGAAAGAGTGAGGCCTTCCTCCCGATAAGGCACCACATGGGGCTGAAAGACTGTATCTGCACATCCACCTTGCCCACTGTCACAAAAAAGAAAAAAAATGTGCTTCGATATGATGTGCAGCTTGAGTTTCATAAATTTCAAATTGTGAAATATGGACACATTTTTTTCCTCTATAATAAATCTTGAGATTTCTTTTCCCCCAAATTATAGTTCAAATACCTGAAAATCTTATGACCACTTTTCCACTAACCTCCAGAAGCAGATCTGTGGTGGTAAGTGGCAGAAGACAAGGGTGTCTAGCTGGCCTGGGTGAGGACAGTTCCTTTATGGTTAGAAAAGTCCTCCCGAGGACCCTGACTGGATAGAACATGAGGGCAAGAGCTGAGTGAGTTGTTGAGCCAAAGGAGGTGACTATAGTGAGTTCATGGCATGACGTTAAGGGCCACAGAAAGGAGAAAGTGACTAGTCAAACATTATTAAGAGGGTAGTCTACACTAGCAGGAACTACTTGTCTGTAATGTTCTCCAATATGCACTTTTAGGTGGGCTGTATAGGTACACTTCTCTATATTTATATATGCAGAGACAAGGTGGGTTTTTAACCCCCAGTAACTTTTGGGTTTCCTTTTATATGTTGATCACATCAGGTTGCTCCTCCAGGATTCCTCAGTGGGAGGGTATTTTGAAAGCGAGAAAAGAGGCTGCCAGAAACTGTTCCCGGCATAGTGTCTTCCTGGTAGAAGTAGGCAGCAGCATTGGTGATAGTTTTCATGGAGCTGTTGCTCCATGGTGAGTTTGGAAACCAAAGCTGGGTCAGCAGAGTTTGTATGTCGTGAGCCAAGGACTGTTGGATCTGGCATTGATGGCTACAGGGGAAGAGGAAAAAATGCCTCTGAAGCAAGGTTGGCAAATCTTGAAGGTCATTGGCTACATCGAATGGCTGGCTTCTGATAATGGTCTTCCGTTTTGCGCACAGGAAAATGGCGTGCCCAATTTTCCCTACAGTGCCAGAGGATAACTCTAGCTTCTCCACAATGATTATGCCTTAAACAATGGAGGTTAACAACAGTTTGATCATTCTCATGAGCATAGATGGAAACCACAGACTGGTTTTTGCAAGGAAAAAAAAAGGAAAAAACACAATTTTGCTGTATTTATGAACCTCTTAATACTTTCCCATGGGTCCTGACTTGAATCTCTGACTTTACCCCCTTTTCCCACACCAGAGGATGTTTACAAATCCCATAAGGTATCAACCAGCTGCCAAAGTGTTGATCAGGGTGCCTGAGATGTCACAGAGCTGATGTCAGAAGGAATGTTCTGGTTGCAGAAACCCTGTGTTTAAAGTCCACATATGTGCAGAGTACATGTTTATAAAATAACAAGAGGTTATGTTATTTTTCCTGGAATATGTGCCACTAACCTGTTACATCCGCACTGTGTCTCAAAGAAAATGGATATCTCTGATTCTTCTACAAAATGACATACACAGGACTGGAGAGGTTTCCTTAAAGCTAAGTGGCAGGGACCAGTGTGACCTCAACCAGCAGGGTAAACTACAGAAATGGTGTGGACGTGGGATGCCTTTTATCTTTTACCTGGCCACATGGCTGCTGCATGAATTAGGGGAAGCTACAAAGCTGAGAAGAATGCCCCCACCGATATAGTTAGACGTAGTCTCAGAAAAAGAGAAGTATCAAAAGAAAGCCCTTGGAAAGATGGGTTACTTTGTGTCTTTTGATAATGCCGATATCAGGGACTTGCATGAACTGATCAGTAAAGGAAGAGCCAGTTTGCACTGTTCCCTTAAAGTCACGCATATCTGGAGGAATCAATTTGGAGGCTATGGTTACATCCTAATAATAATTAGATGCTAATTTTTAAATTGAGGATTGTCATGGTCCTAGAACACTGTCTCTTCGGAGGTGTGACTTCACATTGCCAGTTGTCCAAGTCTCTTCAAGCATCCTTTCCCCTTGTCCGGCTGTTCAGATTCTGTCTACTACCCAGGATGTGAGTGCTTTCCTCTGTTCTCACGGTTCCTCATTCCCTACAGGTCTCAGGGCTTTGTATGGAGTGTGAAACTGTGGCAATGGAGCCCCTAAGTCGAGGACCTTTCTTCTGGGATCCATTAGTGGACACCAGATTTTTTCTTCTAAAACCTCTGCACCTGGGCAAATGGACTCGGACTGTGAGAGAGGGGGGAGGAGAAAGGAAGGGAGGGAGGGAGAGGTGATCAGATGATGGAGTTTGGATGAAAAAAGTGTGAAAATATTATTTACTTAGACAACAGGATGAAATATTTGAAATCAGCACTGTTCTGGAAATTCCACCACAAAGATGAGCTCGTACATCATGATTCAGGTGCCTTTCCAAAGACCTTCAGGTTGAAGGAATGGAGTAACCTCAACAAAGTGTCGTCATCATTACTCTGCAAGTTATAGGATGTACTGAGACAAATATACTAAGATACACCCATGTCTGGCTAAGGCATGGTTGGATGAGTGTTCCATTTTAAGCAGGTGTCTAAGGATGTATGTGGTTCAGTGGTGGAACATTCGTGAGGCCCAGGGGCTCCGTCCTCAACACACCACCAATAGTTTATAAATGCCCCTCTTTGCTCTTCATTCTCTTCCATAGTTTATGCACTTCTTGTTTCTGTAAATGAATCAGCTGCTGTTCGAATAAGCTTGGTAAAATGGTGCCTGCTTAAGTCATCACTTTCAAGAGTTACTCTTAACGTTACTTACAAATCAGACTTTGGCATCATGATCAATGTACTCTTGCTGATACATGACCATGGTCGGCAGTGATCAGCAGGTTCAGGATGGCCCGCTTCATCCTCCCACTAGCATCACCAGTAAGGTGGAGTAGACTGCAACTTACTCAATTTAGCAGCAGTTTCCCATTCTGGAATGGAAGGGAAGCAGGCTCATCTACCACAGCTGTGTTCCTGGAAGGGCCTGCAAGCAGCGGCTCTCATCATGAGGTTTGACCAAGGGCAGTGGGTGCCAAGAAGTCTAAGCTGAATGACTATTATTGATATGAAAGCTTAACCTTCCTAAGTTCTTGAATTTTGTTTCTCTTCTGTGTTAGACACAGTATTTGTATTACTATAGGAATGGTCAAAACTTGACCTTTGCTGTGCTAGAGAAGGCAATCCCGGTCGAAGCAGAATTATAGGAGAATTTAAAAGGGAAACTGTTGGTAACAAGGCATAGGGGCCTCGGTAACCCCTTATTGAGAGACCTTTCTCTGCTGAGGAGATTTAAGAAAGTTACACCCAAGGGTTGTTTTCGCTCCAGATCTGCACCTGGCCCCAGGGAATGCAGACAGAAGGGAATGGAGCCAGACTTGTTGGCAGAGGATGCCACCAATGTGCTGTATGGCCCTATACAATCCCTGAATGGAGGGGGGGGCAGGGAAAAACCATACTTTGGAACAGGACCTTGTAATGCTGTATATATACCCAATTCTATGACTTGGGTCAATAGAGACTATTAGTGTGGGACACTTCAGGGTGCAGGAGCTACACATGGGCATAAGGGAGGCAGTAAACTGCATCCTTCTACAAGGAACAGACAGAAGCTCAATGTCTTTGCCCCCCCCCAATGATGGAGTCCAGATACCACCCCTGTTAGTGTTTGAACATGGGTCTTAAAGCTAAGCCTTCTGGTAAGTTCAGAGGAGGGAGACAGGAGGCAAAGTGGAAGGAAACCCAGCTTGGTTTAGAGCTAGACATGGTGTGAGGTGCTGGCCTCTGAGAGGCCCAGGTGAGAGGGGGCTGGTGAGGATGACCATGGGGTGTGGGGGTGTGGATGTACTGAGAAATTCTTTACAGTAGTGTTTTGGAAAGCTGGGACCTTTCTGGCTGTAGTTGGGCGGTGGCAAATATGTCACATGGGAATCAGTGTTTCTGTGAAGACCAATAATAAAGTTGAGCCAGAGAGAAAGGAAGACTTCCCAAGATTCACCCAATCAGCCTGAGTTCTCAGTATTACTATACCAGAATGTTCCCAACCCTTGCTGCGTGTCACTTGTCTTCAAGACATCTCCTGGGAGATGATGGAAGCTAGCAGGCTATCTTTGAGTCTGCTCTTTTGTCTTGGTTCCCCTCCTCAACCTACACAGTTCAGTCAGTCTCTTTCTATCTGCACTTATGTTCTCTGTATTCTGGTCCTGGCTCTCTGCCATAAGAGAATTAAGCCTTTGAGTCCTTATTTCCAATAATGCCTGCTCTTTAATCCATTTCTGAATGCCCAAATGCCCAACACGTCAGTTAATCCTGGAAGCCAGATTTGCCAAACTGACCTCTAACCTGAGCTGTGTTTGGTCTTAACTTTACTTATATCTCAGTGCCAACATCAGCTCACTATCTAGAGCAAGACACCGATTCCTGGCCTCATTTACACAAGAGTACCTTCTGATAAAGAGAGAGCCGGAGACTAATGCCTTTGGTATGAAATTTAAGACTTGGGGCCACAGTGTTTCTTGCATATATAAATAAAAGCAGACTGCATTTTCTAGGAATAAAGGCAAAGCATCCTGTTAATAGAGATGTCAGGGTTTTCTAGTGTGTAAAACTTGGCCCATTGGTTAACACAGAACTAGTATGAAATGACTCTCCTGTTTGTAGACTCCAGTATCTTCATTCTTACCTCCTTTTGCGCATGACTATTAATTCCTTGCTAGGTTCAGGTTATGTATCTGTATATATATTTACAAAATTCAAACTTGAGCCTAAGACTCTAAATGGGTGTCTGTAGTTTTATTCTGACTTTTTTTTAATTGGTCCAGTGACTTTTCTTTCAGATCCGAGAGTACCAAAGATTTCTAACTTAAGTGAGCAAGGTCCTCATCTTTCAATAAGCCATTTCGTTCCTCTAGAGAATATTTCTATTTTCAGCCTCCAGTCTTTTGTGTTACTTAACCAGTTGTACTAAATACAAAGGTGTATACATAGAGCTCAGTCTGGAACTTCCAATGAGGCAGTACATGGTAAAAATGTCAGTGTAGCTATAATTGAAACCTTATAATTAACTTCAGTGCCTTGGTTAACACATATGCTATAAAGCCAATGGTCTAGTAAAGATTGTCAAGGAACTCATACATTTCTGGAAGGAAAGGATTTTTGTGTTTTAAAATAATGGTGTCCATGCAGGTAGGATAAATGACTGCTTCCTTTCTGCCTCTGTGGATACCCTGTGATGCAGGGTACTGCTGCATCTTTGTCTGAAGCTGTTGGCCCTGGGGTATGTGAGGAAAGATAGCAAACCATAGTCTAGGCTGTGACAGAGTTGGTTGGGGGAAGCACTTTAACAGCTGGTGGTAACGTCACTTTGGGCTTCCAAACACCTCTGGTGGGTTTCTGGTGGGTTTCACGTCCCAGAAACGGCTGAGTGTCTTAACCATGACAATAACTTAAATGAACTGACTTTGACTCCTAAAATAGGAGTTCTATTTGGAAGTCTTTATTTAAAGGTGCCTTCCACCCCACCCCTAGACCCACCAACCCTCAATGACACTTGAGAGGCAAGAGAGTACTGTGTTAGACTTTCTAACTTTGTGTCACTAACAAAACACCCGAGGGAATCGACTCAGAAGGAAGAAAGATTTATTTTGACTCACAGTTTCAGTGGTTTTAACCCATGGCCAGTTGGTTTCATTGCTTTTGAGCTTGTGGTAAGGCACACAACTTGGTGGGGAATCTGTGGCAGAGCAAAACTTCTTATATCATGGCAGCCAGGAAACAGAGAAGGGTACAGAGTTTCATCACCTTCTAAAAGGCATACCCATAGTGACCTCACTCCCTTCTACTAGGCCCCATTTCCTAAACATTTCACTCCCTCCTAGTAACCGCCCAGGCTGGTGACGAAGCTTTTAACACATGGGCCTTTGCAGGATACTTCAAATCTAAACTGTAGCATTTTGCATTTAAGTCCTTGAAAAGGGTCATTTAATAATGGAGGGGGAAAAAGCATTTAGTACATTCCCAAGTGTTCCCAAAGGATAAATAGTTCCAGCACTGCTTAAAGATCCTAATTCATACTCTCCTGTGAGACTCAAGGCAAAAATTTGGTGGTGAGACCTATAAATATCTAAAAGTTACATGCTTTCAATATGCAAGGCATAGGGTGAGCATTACCATTCACAAAGAGGGAAATAGGTAGATGGATATGAAAAGTAGACCAAAGGAAGTCTAAACCGAACATAGGTTTTAGTAAATTTTACAATAGCCCCATGTCCAGGATCCAGGGCACAGAGTGCCATGGTAGGAGCTCCCAAGGGCCTCCTGACTTGCTGACTGCAATCCCCACGGCCACTCTCTTGGTCATCTTTGCTTGCTGCTTACAACTTCTCCCAGCAGATATTTCACTGTTCTGACATCTCTGACTTTCTGGGGTCTCCATTGCATCTTTGGCTTGACTCTTACAGCATCACATATTGCTTGGTCAAGGGCTGCTCTTTCGAAGCCTGACCCCCTTCACAGAATTCATAGACTCCCAAGATATTCTCTGAAGTTTGCATGAGCCTATAACTCTTGCATCTGTATCCTTGCAAAAACCAGTGTCACATGGATGATGCCAAGTTCTGCTCCTGGTTTGAGAAGTAGCTGGGCTTCCCTAGTCCATGGCTGCAAATGGAATACCGAAGACTCCAGTATTAGAAACACAACTCAGGGAAATAACTCTGTTGGCTACCCTGTGTGAACAGGGCACCCAGGAGTTTTCATCTCAAATAGAAATCTCTTTGTAATGCGTTTTTGTTGACACCTGAGATGTACTCAAGCCATCTTTCCTATGATTTCTGGTGCAAAGTGCTTGGCTCCTTTTAATTGGTACTACGTCTTTTGGAATCAGACCTTCTTTGGCTGCAACTTTACATGTGTTTATTTCCCCCCGCTTAGCTGCTTTGCCAAGCACTGTTAATCTTGACAAAAGGGGGCCAGGATACCCATGCTATAGCCTGGATGTTGTGTGCTTTGAAGTTTCCTTCATTTGATTTAAGTAGTCTTTCGGGCTTAAACTCAACCTCCCACAAAAGTGTCAAGACATGGAAAAATGTAGACAAGTCGTTTGTCAGAATTGCTTTCAATTTCCATAGTCCCTACTCCCACCTAAAACCTTACAAGCGCCCAGTCTCTTCTCCCCCTACCCCTATTCACACTGTTTCCTAGGCTCCAGTCAGATCACTGAGCTTACAACTTTCCCAGCTTTCGCTAGTTCTCTTCTCTTAACTTTTCCAAATTCCTTCACAAATAGGTTCTACTGGCTTCTAAACCACGCCATCAAGGGCCAACTACCTTTCTCAGTTCCAGTTTTCTGTGCTAATCAGCTTTGTGTCACTGCGACAAAAATCTCTGACACCATCTCTTTCTAAAAATTTCTTGATTCCTAATCTCAGAAGTTTCCATTCTTGGTCACATGACCTCCTTTCACTTTAGACCTGTGGTGAGTCAGGACATCATGGCAGGAAGTACGTGGCAGAACAAAGCTGCTAATCTCATGGTGGCCAGGAAGCAAACAAAGAGAAGAGGTCAGGGTCCCAGTGTCCCATCGAAGGTCATACCCCAGTGATCTTACATCTTTTCACCAGTCCTGCCTCCTAAGGTTGCATCATGTCCCAATAGTGAAAGAGGCTGGGACCATGCCTTCAGGACCTAAGGACCTTTGGGGGAGGATATTTCATACCTTAAATATTAAATGAGCTTATATGGAGATGGTAGAACAATTCCAGGGGACTAATTTAGTTTTTCCTGATAATCACGATGCAGAAGAAGTTCCCAGTTCAGAACGATGGATTGTCTTGGAGCTTCTTGGTTGCTTTGTGGTTGGATGGCAGTCAGGAACGGGTTTATTGTTTGGAAGAAGCACCATTTCAGGTGAAACTGAAATGTCAAAATGTGGAGTGCATACTTATGAGGGTTACTTACGTATTTTAAAAGAAAACAAACCCATCTTGCCTTAAAATCTAAACATGTACCTTGAACGTTTATTGCTAGAGGACCTTCCATGAAAATTGTCAATTTTAACATGTTTTTCTAGATATTTCTTCAATTTATCAGAAATGTTTTCCATGTAAATCTTCAATTTTATCACAAAATGTTTTTACTTACTTTTTCAATAAAAAGAAAGAAAGAAAAAGTACATATTTGTCCTCAGGGACTAACAGGCTCAAATAAACAATCTGGATTGGAGATAGTTGGAAGTCACTTGAAGGGTGGGCACCAAGTCTAACCACAGAAATCATTGATTTCAAATACAGAGGTCGATCATTTCATGTTTTCTTCAGGGTTCATATTGAGCAAATGAGCATCTGCCCTTGATGCTGATGGTTTCTTTCCTATGGAAAGTTGCTCTATTTGTTAGTGCCTATGTTGTACTAGTTGTTAAATATTTTGAACATCAGCTCTACCTAGTCTATAATAGACCTGGGAGAATGGTAGCACTTTGAGGGGTGTGAACAGGTAGCCATGATGATCACAGGGTTATGTCGAACACACATAGGAAAAGTCTGAGTTCTGACAGCAGTCAATAGGAGGGAGGGATTGTCTGGACAGCACAAACTGGCCACCAAAGGGTCAGGTGTGACAAACACAGTAACACGTTAAGTGCAGGAGATGGGGAGTGGGCTCGAGTGTGATAAAGGCAGGGTTTAGAAGCTGATGGAAATGTGAGGCTGTAAAGTCAGGTGGATGCTTGAGTGAACATGATAAACAGAGCTGAAGGGTGAATAAGCTGCTGTGACTGTCCACCAATGATATGATGGCTGTGGCTGGCCACTCTGGAGACAGAGGGTGATGGTTAGCACAGCCCACGTATTCTATCTTCTTTGCTGTTTTTCTACCTACTCTTTGTACACATTCCCAATGGAGTGCTGATACAGAATGGACACTGTCTCATGGTAAACTCTGGCTCAGACTTGAGATATTTCTCTTTGCTTATATTAAATCCCTTCTTATGGCTTCCTGGCCTGTTGCCATATTAAAAATGTACACTGTTTTGATAGCTCCTCTACACTTTCTTCTTGTCAGTACTGAGAACACCGAAGAAGGGAAAGGGCAAGTTCACCTTATTCTGTGGTTGCTGTTATCTGGTTATCCCTTCAACTTTCAATAGCTGTGTGGTGTGTGAGAAAAAGCATATGGATGATGCTTTGTTTATGCCCTATCAAAACAAAGTATAAAACAGTCTTACTCTGTTGTGACAGAATACGTGACAGACTTCCTAGAAAGGACAGGCATTTGGCTTTAAGATTTTCCTTTGGGCCCTTATTTTTGAGAAGATTAACTGCCCGCCCATCTTATTATCATACATCACTATGAGAGGCTACTGAGCTGGCTGGGCCCAAGCTGCGGTTGACTATGTTGAATGCTTTTCTTTCCCATAAATCACAGGGGGCTAATGGAAAGTGGCTTTTCTTTATAAAGTTCCACATAGCCTCCTTATCTCTTGATTGCTTCTGATAGTTTCTGGTATTAGGAGAAACAGTTTAATATTTAATGAACTACTATCTGTTGGTTAAAGATTTTTAATTTGTAATGTGCATGTAGCTAATTGCTATAATTGGCTTCTAAGAGACTTGTGAATGTGGAGGCTAAAGACTCCCTCAGGTAGTCTGTCTCTTGACAATTAGCTGGTGGTCCTTTGGGGAAATGATAGCCCCACCTCCTGCAGAAGGATCAGGGTATCTGTCCTGGAGTGAGACCCATCCCTGTGAGTGGAATGGCTTCTCACATTACCTGAGAGCAATCCCAGTGGAAGCAGATACTTAACCCAAGTACCTAAGTCTTGCAGTCTTCCTACCCCCACTGGGTATCCACAGAGGCAGAATCTGCAATAGCATGCAGAAAGAAACTTCCAGCACAGTAACTGTTACTGAATCCCTTAAGTGGTGGGCAATCAGTAAAACAGAGCTCAGCATTCATTTCTAGGACAGATTTGGGTTTGGAACAATTGCGCCCCGTATTAAAATCTACAAGATTGCAATTCATTAGGCTAATTATTTTGAAGAGACTTGTAGGAGGAAAACCAGCTATGTATTTTATGCGTCCCCCTCCACCCCGAGCTGCCTGGGGAGTTGGGAAGGGGAATTGGACCAAGGAGGATCTTGCCTCTATTTTACTTTCATTTTTTAGTCAGATAAAGCTGGTGCAGTCAGCATGGCATCAAAGTCTTATGGACTGAATCATCTTTTCAAAGGCAGGGAATAGTTTAAATACTCTAGATGAATGTTTTCTGGGGTTTAGAAATTCATTGGCTTGTCTTGGATTACTGTAAGAACATAGAGTTCATTAGAAAAGTTGATGGGTATCCCCCTTGGGCAGAGTCAAAGATGTTGAGAGACTGGCTGAGGCAAAGATCAAGGCTGAAGAATACATCTGCATGCGTCTCATCTGAAGAGACAGGAGTGCATCCTCTAAGGTACCAGGCAACTATGGGAAGGATCCAGGGTCAAGCTATCTAAAAAGACACACACACACACACACACACACACACACACACACACACACACACACACACACACACACACTCTCTCTCTCTCTCTCTCTCTCTC
>BDUI01000038.1:158973-173790 GCA_002335545.1 Apodemus speciosus | reverse complement strand
ATACATACAGGTAAGAGGAGCAGTCAGATCTGGAATCATAGGGACTCAGTCAAGGAAAGCACCGATTTCTTTAGAGACTGTTACCAGAGGTCCCTTAGATGGTCTTCAGATAATAACTGCCCTCCTTAAAGTCAGTTTTTGCCTGCCCAAGGCAAGAGAATTCTACCCATATGAATCATCTAAGTAACATTTCTTTCATTCCCTGCACCCCCACCCCCATTCTTCTTGTTCCTGAGAAACTAGATAGTTGGGAAGAGTTGAGGAACAGTGGCTCCTCCCCAGGGGGCAGATTCCCAAATCTGAAACTAGACTGGACAGGGTAGAGAAAGGCATTTTAATCGGCTGGCTGGCTACAAGTTTCAAGTTTTGATTTGAAAATGGCCGGGGTTAGATTTTTTTCAATCCTGAAGACAAAAGTGTGTGAGTGTGTGTGTATACTAAAAAGAATACAAAAGGACAGACTCTGTTGCAAGCATTGGGTGAGAGGAAACAAAAACCAAAACCACTTTCTGATCCTGCCCCACATGGTTAAATTCTGTCTCAACCTAACTTCACTCTGCCACCAAAGCTTAAGAGAGCAGCTTGCTTATGTCATGTGCTGGTTTTGTTCTGAGGACCTACCAAGATAACGGTAGCTTGAGACAGAGAAACCTCTGTCAACACTCTACCCAAGCATAGGCAAGGATTCACTTGAGGCATGTCCTCCACTGCAAGAGCATCACTGAGGATGACACGCACACACACACACACACACACACACACACACACACACACACACACACACACACACACACTATTATATATATATTCTGTTCCCCTCCAAAACCAGGAGAAGACTCTTTGGACTCTGATGTGATTTTTTCCTCTGGGATAATGTTCCTTTTCCACAGACTTATGCAATGCAGTAGACCCTTCTCTATTAAGGATGATCAATCAAGTGGGGTAGACAGGGAGTTGGGAGTTGGAGACAGTGCAAGATTCTCACAGAGGAAACAAGAATTTTGCCCTTCAGAAATGACTTTTTTTTTTTGAAAAAATTTTTTTGTCAGTCACGTTTGGTTCTACCCTAGGTCTCTGGGCTATCCAGTCTCTGGTTTCTGGCTACCCAGGCAGTGTCAGGCATGGGTTCCCTCTCATGGCATGCATCGCAAGTTGGACCAGTCATTGCTTGGCCACTCCTACAAGTTAGCATCTCTTTCACTTCTTGCTGGCAGGACGAATTATAGGTCAAAGGTTCTGTGGCTGAGTTGGTGTCCTAGTCCCTCCAGGGGAAGCCTTGCCTGGCCACAGAAGATGCTGAGTGCAGGACCCATGATCTCCATGACTAGGAGTCTTAGCTAGGGTCACTCTTATAAGTTTCTGGGAGTTTCCATCACACTAGGTTTTTACTCTGTAAATGTTGCCTCCAATCCAGTCCTCTCGCCCAGCGTTTCCACCCCCACATCCTCTCCTCGATCTGATTCCTCCTGTTTCCATTCCTACCAGCCTCCAGGCTACAACATGTGAAATCTATGTCCCCTTCCCAGGGACACCCAAGCACTTCCCTGCCCCTGGAGACCACCTTGCTTCTGTAGACTATAGCATGGTTCATCTTTTCTTTTCAGCTAATATCCATCTCTAAGTGAATCCATACCATCTTTCTCCAGAAACGGTCATGTTGCTTGCCACTAGTTAGGTTAAAAACAAACAAACAAACAAACAAACAAACAAACAAACCGTTCCAACAGAGAAGCTTGCGGCTGGTGACTGCCAGGTGAGCCAATGGTCGGCTAGATCAAAAGGAAAAGGGAAACCAGCAAAGGGAGGTACAGTTACCTCTTTCCTCTCTCTCACACACACTCGGATGCTGGGCTATCCGCACCGGCTATGCATTTAAACTAATAGTAATAGCATATGGCTGACTGTTGACTCAAAGACCCGAGCCCGGATTTCATAGTCAAGTCTGGTTTTTGAGTAGAACTCTGTGTTTGCCTCTTTCTAATTTAAACCTGCAGTGAAATCCTCAACGAACACAGGCAACTAGTCCTTTGTTCTGCTCCCGGCTCAGCCACTCCTGCCTGTGTGAAGTGCCCTAGCTTTTCCCACTCTGTTCTGCTTTAGAAGTTCTTTGAACCTTTCTTCTGATTTTTTTGGGGGGTGGGGTGGGAGTGGGAGGGTGGAGGAGAATGAAAAAGTGTAAGTCGACAGGTGTTTAACTTAAGGTTTCTCCACCCAAAAAATGGGGGGGGGGGTGTTTTTCTTGTTGTTTTTCTTTTTCCAGTTCTTTGGTAACAAAACCAATTTTGGCTGAGCTTGCAATATCAGAAAGGCCCTGGAAGGATGAGTCGACCTCCTGGTAGAAACAAGAGCATCCATAATCTATTTATCCCTTTGGGAACTTCCAGAATCAGTGTCTCGGTATCTGTATTCATACTAAGAAGAAAAAGCAGCCAGGAGTTTGCTTCATCTGCTCCAGAAGCATTTTCTTTTTTCTCAGAGTTCTCATTGGGCGAGTTAGGATCAGACACAGACAAAAAGAAACAAGGACGGCCTACCAGCTTCCTTTGTGAATGAAAGGTCAATAGTCATTTATGCCTATGGTTCTGATTGAGTCTCTTCCTCTCCCACGAATGAATATCTTTAAGTGACCACAGCTAAACCTGAAGATGATTTTTGCTTTGGTTTTATGCTGGCTCTATCTTAAATGTCACAGGGGAACTTCCCTGAGAATAGCAAGGCATTTCGATGCCTACACAGATTCCCTGGCTCTTCTTTGATCATCCTTTCACTTGTAGATTACAGTCTTGCTTGAGTCATGCTTTCTCTTGGCAAAGTCAGAGAGGCAGGGCAGACACAATCAGAGGGCCAGAGGGGGGGGGGGGGGGGGGGGGGGGGAGAGAAGGGGTGGAGAGAGCAAAGCAGGGAGCCTGGTTTCAGAAATGCAGAATCCTGACTTGTCCTTCTGGCTCACCAGGAATGTTAAATGAAGCCCAAGGCTCAACTCTGAAAACATGGCTGAATAAGTTAAAGTCAAAGGGAGCTGCTTTATGACATCCTGAGCCTTTCTGGAAGTGACGATTACACTCTCTTTTGTCTCAGGAAAAGTTTAACTCCTAATGCTGGACTCTAGCCAATATGGTCTTCCCCCTTAATTGAAGCCATGATCTCTAAAATTTGTCTGTTCACTTTTTCTCCCGGAGTTAGCCAGATTTCTCATTGCTAATCGGATATTTGAAATTGCTTTTTAGTTTGAGTCAAACTTTCACCCAGTTTTGATGGTATGAGAAGAGCCTGCGGACATGTTCCCCATTCTCAAAAGTAGAAACTGTACAAACCAGTGCCCGGAAAATACAAGTGGATGATGATAGATTGGTGGGCGTCTCCTAGTCTCATCGAAAGCATTGGGTGAAATCCATGTAAATCACTTTAAGTTTAAAAAAAGTAGAATTAAGAAAAAAGTTCTGCTTGTTTGTCTTCTTAAAGTGTGAGCTTTCGAATGTGGGGCCCGAGACTGGCTAGTCTTAAGGGCTCTCCCACTGTATTATGTTATCAGCCCCATAAGACTGGGGTCTCTTGACCGAAATCCTGCCTGCATTTCTCTCATTGTGCCAAGAACTCAACTACAGATGGGTAGTTTCATTGTAGGCCTCCTGTCCAGCTCGCATTCACAGATCCTCTTTAATTTTAAAGCCCAGGGATATTGGATAGCTTTCCAATATGTGAAAGGGTGGGAGAAGGGGTGGGTGCCCATGTACGGAGGGAAGTCAGCCTCTTGAACGGGTACCTCTGAATATGGAGAAAGTGAACTCAAGGTCTAGGAAGGCGGAGATCAGCCTACATCCACAGTGACTTTACTGACCCTTTGCTGGGACCAGCATGTCACATGGGGCCTGCAGGTTTCCTGGATAATATATTGCTTACTTGGATAAATTTTTATCCTTCTGGAGAATGGACAGGTGTGCAATGTGTCTTAAATGCTGGCTGACGCACCTCATTTCTGGGTTAACAGGTGATCCAGAAAGCACTGATCTCTTACTGAATTCTCATTGTAATGCTCTCTTGGAATGTCTTTTCACGATTGTTCCCAAGAAGAGGGGCCACACCAGGGCCTGCAGGCCCGACAGCTCTGAGAATAAATACTGCTGAAATAGTTCCTGGATTTAACATGCTTTTTTTTGTGTGGACTGCTGTTGGCTAAGGGGTGCGTTGGCTTTTACGCTTTAGACTCTAGAGTGTTGCCTCTCAGAGCGTCAGCTTCTTCTCTGTCCTGACTCTAGCTTTCAACACAAACTGTAGACTATTAGTTGACATCACTTCCATTAGACCAATAAGAGACACTAAGAAAGACATGTCTGGAAGAGAATTTGTTTGAGGACATTGGCACATTTCCTGTTAGGAAACCAAGCACGTGAAGAGGCAGAGATTCAGCTCGTGCACTTGTGTAATTTTGAGATGACCTCCATGATCCTCAGCTTAGATCTCATAGGCTGCTCACGTGGAAGGAAGCATGCCAAAATGACTGTCTGGTTATCTGTAGTAGCAACAGATGTAAGGCTGTTAGGGCTCAGCGCAGGGTAGTGTAGCTAAACCGCTTACTATCGTGCTACTCCAGTGCTCCCTGGGCTCTTCCAGTGGGCAAGCACTTGTGCTAAATCGTATCCTAATCAGGCAGTGTGAATAGGATACTGTAAAAAGAAGGGAGACAACGTCAAAGCTTTCAGAAGAAATGAATTTTCTAGGAAAAGAAGTATGTCAAAGAGGGAAACTTGCAGGAATACTCTCGTGCAAAAATCACGAGAATAAACATTCCTCAAAAAAAAATCACTGAGGACATGCCGCAGTGATCAGAAGTGGCACCATGAGCTTAAAACAATTAACAAAAAGGGAAGTGAAGCATCATTTCAGATGTAAGACATCTTATAGGCTGCGGCCATCTTGAATGGAGAACAAGGCAGCAGTGGTGTGCGTCAGGTACAGCGTAGCAAATAACTGAACAGGTCTGTCCTTGGTCCCTCTTGAAACACAGTAAAGTTACATTTTATTTATAAATTTATAAATGTGGGGGTAGACCAGGCCTAATATTTGCAGTACTTCTGAGCAAAGGCATAATATTTGAAAGTTACAAATTAAGCTAACAAGCTGTTACAGTATATCCTTCCACCTGGACAAATATTCTCCCACAAGGCAGAGGGAAATGATATGATTCTTTGCTCCAGCTGATAGCGGGTAACAACCTCGARTACAGCTTCAAAGTTAAGTTCATTTCTGTTAAAGCTGTGACTTGCCATGGGAAGAGATGATGGTACAATCTCATGAACAAACCCTCTCCACGTCCCCCCACCTTGGCACATGCGCAACTTAGCCCTTTCTGCAGCTTGCTCGAGGCCCAGGGTGTGTACACACTGGCAGTGCAGACCGTTGCTCTGATGCAGGAAGCAGTGCTAGCAGTACTTGAAGGCACCGCAAGGGCTGGAGTCAGCTTGGAAAAAGGAGTCTGGGGAAGCTGTGCAACCCTAGTGATGTTCTGGGGGATGATGAGGACATTGGTCAAGTGCAGCCCTTGATCCAAGAAATCTGCGACTCTTGGGAGGAGGGAAAGGAGCAGCATGCAGCCACACTCTCAATCCAAATCCAAGTCGACACTGATGGGGTGAACTGGAAGCCTAGACTAACAATGTCTGAAACTGGAAAGCAAAGAGATTAAACAGGAACTGATACAAGAGACGCAAGACGGCTAACTTCTCAAATGCAGGAAAGGAAGAACTGACCATGTTTATCCCACGAAGACTTCAAAAAGCCCCAGAGCTAAAATGAAAAGGATGCGGGCTCAGGAGCTTCCATAAAGGATGATCTCTAAGACAATGGCTTAGAAGATCCTCTGTTCTGCAGTCCTACTGTGCATCTACTTCTCCCAGCCAGGCATGAAATTAAGCTTATGACTTGAAAAAGAAAAAAAAAAAAAACAAAGAAAAAAGAGAAAAGGACGAGAGCCTGAAACACTATGCAGGGCATGAATGAAGGAACTGGGCCTAATCTACATGTGGGGGCTCCAGCAAAACATAGCCACCGAATGTAGAAACGACAGATCTACTATCTTCTAGTAGTCCACTGAAGACTCTTGACACCAAGGCAGAAACTTTTGATCTCTTCTGAGTCAGCAGGCTCCCTTCATCCAATTAAGAGAGCCCAACCATCTTTGCCATGTCTTGTGAGAGTACTCAGCTGAACATTAAGAATGATCTAAATAAGGATTTTCAGAAGGAAAGCAACAAGACAGAGCTTTCCAATGTGTGCATAAGAATAAAAAATAAAACAAAATAAAATAAAAGCTCCAGAGGAAAAAAACAAATGTCCTAACACACACACACACACACACACACACACACACACACACACACACCCACACCAACACCAAAAATTCCAAGACACTTTCAAAAAATATCACCCATGGACAAGAGGATGGCATATAAAGACAGATGCTGAGGCCATAATGTAGCTCTTAAGAACAATTGATAAAAAACATAAAATCTAAGGAAATATTAGAATGTATGATGGAAGAAATCTCTTAAGAAATTTAACAAAATACAAAGAGGAAGTATTTAAAAAAAGTAGTTCAGATGTTCTGGTACGTAAATAGCAAGCATTCAGAAAGGACACTAGCTGCAGTTACCGTGCTGAAGGGAGAGCTTATTCCACAGGCAAAGACATGAGTTCTCATGCTACAAAACTTACCAACATAAGAATTCTGATACCACAAAGAATTCTAGGAAAAGAAGAAATGGAAATTGTAAAGGACACACAAAGAAACAAACATGGAGACATAAGAAGTTAGAAGATGTTACAACAATGGCCCCAGAATTCTGAAGGATGTCATATTCTCCAGTTAAGAATCTTAGACATGAATGCGAGACACAGAAAAAAAAAATCAAACCTGTGAGGATTCAAGATTTTACCTAGACAAAACTTTTCCCAAGAAGCTGCTGGAAGTTATGTACCATCACATTAAAAAAGAAAGAGAAGATATCGAGTATCAGAGAACTACACCCCAGCGACCCTTGGAGACATGTTGGAATTACCACGGTCAGGTCATATAACTCCTCCAGGTCTGGTATATCCTTCAAGGTAACTAGTTACTATGAGATGAAGAGCCATCCGACCCATACTGGGCTGAGACAAGATCGAGAAATAATTATTACATGGAATCCTTATTTGGGAATTTGCTTTGGATAGCAATCAGTACTTTGGTGTCAAGGGCACAGGAACTTGACTCAGTGAGTGGCACAGAAGAACCAAGATTCAGAAATTAGAAAGACAAAGCCCCAAATAGTCGCATGGCAAAAACTGAACAAAACCATAACTATAGTGTGGGGACCAGTGGCCCAGGAATTAGCCTCAGGCAAGGATTTGTGAAGACTGGATATTCCTGGCACTATTTTGGTACCTTGTTAGAAAAAAGAGATGACCCTAGAAAATAACTGGTTGGTCTGCAAGAAGAAATAGTGCACTAACATTTGAGCCTAGACATGCTTACAAGCCACAAGAGAGAAGAAGTATAAAGCTTACACAAAGCATCTCAGTGAGATAATGTAACCTGAGTTGGATGCCCAATTCCAGCGGCCCTTGTGTGGTTACCACCAATTGGGAGAAAGATGCACCACAAGGAGGAGTTAGTAATGGGAGCAGTCTGTATGGAAAGTAAAAGCACTTTGGGTGTGATTGCGACACATAAAACTTAGCTACAGAACTCTGGGTTCTAAAAGAATGGTCCTGCTGAAGAAACCATAAATCTGGCCAAGATAACTTCAAATTCTTTGAGAACAGTGGTCATGACCCAACTCTGAGTCAAGGTTTCTAGGGCTTCCAAAGGCTTCCTCCCAATCTGGCATGATCAACGACACATGAGATATTGGTGTGCCCAAATACCTGACCAAGGCAACTTAAAGGGGGAAAGATTGAAGTTCATGGTTTCTGAGGGAAAAGTTGCATCACAGAGAGAAGAAAAGCTTTGTGCCTGGAGAAGCTGGCTCATTGTGAGGTGATGGAAACCTAGCGATGGATGGATATGCCTTGGCAGATGTGGAAACAAATCCTCTGTTTTCTACCTCCATCATCCGGGTCCCATAACCTTCCAAACCAGAGCCACCAGCAGGAGAACAGATGTTCAAATATGTGAGCCTATGAGGGACATTTTAGCTCTAATCAAAAAGCTCTGGAAGCAAGAATTGGAGTCAATCTAGGAACTACCGCTGCTCTTCAGAATCCAGTGGGACTTCAGAATTTTGCTACAGGGCATAACTTTGTTGAGGTGTTTTGTACTCTTCAGCTTTTGAAGAGTTGTCCCTAAGCTGTACTCTACTTTAGGGCTGTGCAAGTGAATAGTTTTCATTCTTTATAGGTGGTTGAATGTGGAGAGGGAGAACCTCGTAACGAGTACCGCCTAACTATGTGGACCCTGGGTTGTCTTTCTGTGTACCCAGTAGACAAGACTGTTTGATGGTCCAATAGGCAGACTTGACAGAAATGATGTTTCCTCCTACAGTTTCTTCTCCTTAGCATGCAGCGAAACCACAGCTCCATTGTCACTTGCTAGCACGATGAGCTTATGACTGAGTTCAGATGAAGTGGGAGTAGAACGTGAACCATTTCCCTTGAGAATGTACAGCATCCTCCTGCTCCTTCTTCCCTACGTAGAAAGCTTTGGAGACGCCTGTTTGGCCTAGTGAAAGAATAAGGCATATAGGCGCTGTACCAGTCGCAGCCACAAGTGACAATGAACAACATGAGAGATGAAAATGTATTGTACAAAGTCTTGAAAGATTAGAGTTTGTAGGGTTGTGCCACTTGAAACCGCTTACTCCGAGACTTGTATAATAATGGAATTGGTTCTCGAGACACATAACTTCCCCAGGGTAAATGGACTATGACAAGGGTTTCAGGGCCACTGATCTATAACAAGCCAGATCTGAAAGCGCTGCAGGCATTCCCTTAAACTAGAAGCTGATGATCTATGCTTTGAAGGAATGATTTTGTTTTGATAAAGGTTTCATGTAGTCACAGCCTTACTGTGCAGTGAAGGCTGCCCTTAACCTTCTCCTCGGTCCCCCTTCCCCTCCTAAATGCTGGGATTACAGGCATGCACAACTATGCCTGGAGGAGTGGGTGTCATAAAAAACCTAGAAAGTTTGAATTAGAAAAGAACTAAGCATTAACAATAGGAAAAAGCAAAATGTGTTCCATAAAAGAAGAAAAATGTAATTTGCTTATGTTTCATTTGTAAAATCTGAAATCATTTATCATGCCAATGTAACTATGCTGAGCAGGAGGTGCTGGGAATGGAGCTGATAAACCCAGAGTAAGAATAAACTGAAAATGCTCCTTCCTGATAGGTATGTATTCCTAATTATTATATATAAAATATATATCCTATAGCTATATAATATGGATGTTCTAGGTAATCAATTAACTTGTCAAGGAATTAGTTTTTTTGTTTATCTTCCGTTGATGGTGCAGTGCCTATTACAAAGCAAATGACAGCAGCAGCTTAGGTCCTTGGTAAATGAAGGGATGAACGGGTGTGTAACAGGTATGAGGGTGACCAGTACATGGGAAGCATGGAGTAAAAGAAGTGGCTCTTGAATGTACTCATCTTAAAATATAGATGAAACATTTTGTGATGGCATCTATAGAAAAGTTTTCCTTTGGTTGCTATAGAACATTGTCTTCAAAATGCCCTCAGCACTTAGATCTGTGTCTCTCCTGGCATTACATAACAGTCCCTTCTAATCTTCTCTTTTTCTTAGTCGTTCTCTCTCCACTTTATCTAAGAAAGACAAACAGGTCTCCCTTCCTAGTTCTTACTCATTACCTTGTGCTCTGATCCCTGGGCTTGATGGCGAGTCTTTAACTGAGAGAGCCAAGAACCCCCGTCAAGAGTCTATTCCTTCTCTCTTCTGTAACAGGTGAAGCATAGTTTGAGAAATGGCACTCTTTGATTTTCGTTGTATGTTTTCTGTAGTTCAGAAGATTACTAACATCAGGTCATCATTTTAGTGATTTATTCTTCTGCCCTTCACTCTTATCAAGACATGCATAGATCTTCAGAGTTTGATGAAGGTGAGACAGTACTGATGAAATAACGAAGTCTAACAATGGTGCCATCTCTTTGTGCCACTTAAGTGAGTCCTCTGATTATTTTGTGTGACATTCTGTTCCCCCAAGCTAAGTCAGCTACCGAAAAGAGAAGCACCTGGGAATGACTCAAGTAGACAAGGTCAGTGAATGTTAATCCTAAAACTGTAAAGAGACTATTTCTAGTTACACTGAGTAAAATTTATGGATGAGTTCTTTATGATTTCCTTTAGTTTTGGTAGACTTTATATCATAAATGTAAATATGTATTGAAATTACAGTGCTCACTCTGTTCTGCTCTGTAAAAAAAAGTCCACTGTTTTCTATCTTTTGATGTAAGGTTAAATACTTGAGGACAAAAGTTGGGAATTTGAGTACCATTTGGTTCTCCTGGATGTAACTGTATACGCCAAGTGTGGTCACAATCTCTAATAGAACTAGTGGCTGTGTATTCTAATGGCATGCACTACTTTTACATTTCCTGTAATTGGCATTCTCTGTGTTACACAATGTAGTTCTTATGTAATTGTCAAGAAAATGAATGGGGTGCACAAAACTCAGAAGTAGTAGTTAGAAAGCTGACTTGAGACAGGCCCCATTACCAGGACAGTTTAAAAGATAGATTCTGTGCAAATAAATAGCTCATCAGACAGAATTCCTAAAACAGTGAAAGAAAGATAATAGAGCTTGTAGGATGTGCTGAAGGAGGAGCCGGGATAAGTGGAACGTTGGCTGGAACGGGAGCGAGGGTTGAGCATGAAGAATGCAGAGAGCAGGCTGTAAAGAAGCATGAGGATGCTATGTCCCTGAGCTGGTCATCCACTGGTGACACCCAGTGCTGTCCTGTCAATGTCCCACATGTCCTCTGACTGAGAAATCCAGGCGACCCCTGCAGCTGTCGAACAGACTGATTGCCAAGTGATGGCCGTGGCCGGGCATCCTCCACTCCAGTCTTCTAGAGGGAGCCAGTGCCTGGTCTGATCCCACACACTTTGTGCTTTCTCACTCATGTCCTTGCTTCATCCCTGGACTTTATGATCGATCTGCATTAGTCAGGCTTCTTTAAAGGAACAGGACTGATGGAAGAGATGTATACAATAAAAGTGAATTTATTAGATTTGTCTAGTGAATCATCTAATGGAGGTAAAACAGAGTATTGATAAGAGTTAATGAAATCTAATAAATGGCCCCACCCTCCTCTCAAACACCTTCCACATTAGTAAGCCCTGTAGTTATTTTCAGGACTTGTTCTGCGTTGTTCAACATGAGGAGAGACTGAGAACCCGGCGGTTGTTAGTCCTCACAGCAACTGTCTCAGGAGTCCCAGTCCGGCTTTGAAAGCCTAGAGGATTCCTGGATAGCTTCTGGTCTTGAGTCTGGAATCCCCAAGACGTTCTCTCTAATATTGGTGACAGGCTGCTGCAGCAGCCACGTTAAGGGGAGCTCTCCCTGCTTCAGACGGCGTGATCAGGAAAATCCTTCACGGGAGCACCCTGAGGCTTGTGTTTGAAATGATTTCAAGTTGAGCTCCAGGATAAGTCACCGTGTGGACACCCTGTGACTCAAAGGTTGGGTAGTGTGGACATTTCTTCTGCATTTCACCTAGGGCAATTCAGCCTTTCCAGTGCCTGCCTTTCCATTAAAAAGAAATACTCAAAGCAAATGCAACCAGGCTAAATTACATCTATTTTCTTAGTTTAAGGAATTTTATGTGCTCCTGAAAGTATGTGGGCCTGGTATCTATTGGTCCTAAACAGGTAAACTGATCCTAGTTTTATCTGTTTAAAACTTAACTTGGTGAATAAATTCACTTAATATCCCATTTGCTTACCTTTTTGATTTTGTTTAAAATTGGTAACAGGTGTAACTGAAATGTTATAATTTGGTTGTTGAGCCTTTCTGTTCCAGGATCTTTGAGATAAGGCATTAGACTTTTACTCAGCTATGATAAAATACATGACCAAACTGTCATTTTGCTTATTGTTTTGGAGTTTTCGATATTCGGTTAGCTGGCTCCATTTCATTGTGGCTAAGGGGAAACTTTTGGAGAAGGGGTACTCTGATTACCTTACAGCGTTGGGGAAGCGAGAGAGGGTGGCGCGGGGGAGGACCAAACACAGCTCCCAAGAATATAGCCCCAGTGGTTTTATCCTATAGTAGACTCCACCTTCTAAAGTGTCTTGAGCCTCTTAATGCCACATGCTGGAGACATGAACTTGGAAGGGGTGTGGGAGATACTTTGTATCTAAGTGGTAAGTAGTTAGCTGCGCACGCCCACATAGCAAAGAAATTATCTCAACTTTGACCTGATAAAAGGATATCTGTTTATTTCCAATACAGAACTTTATACTGTTAGAAGGGAGAATCTGGAAGATACCAAATTTATCTTCAGTTGTACAACATAAAATTCACTAATTATGTAATGGTAATGGTTTATAATTTCATGTGTGCAATCCTGACAGCTTTTAGTAATTTAGGCTAAGGTTTTGTAAACAACACAGTGATTCGGGACTTTGTCATCATATTCTATAATGAATATACTTATTTGGCTAAAATGTTAAGTCATTCTTTTCTGATAGTCTGATTTAATGATGTGATGATGTCTTTGCTCACTAAATGGATTTTTTAATAAACTGAAGTGAACTAAATATGTAGTACTGCTTTTTAAATGCATACTCACAGATTATATGTATATATATATATATATATATATACATATATTTATCAAAAATGTCAAAGTTAGCAGCACATGTTTAGTTTCTGTAGCTTAGAAACATAATTTGATACTGAGGTTTTGGATATCTCTAGTATTTCTCTTCGTAGGGTCTCCTTGTCACCTTCTCCATTCAGACTCTTTTGTGCTCCCATACACGGTTTAGGATTTCCCCCTAGTTCTATGGTTAATGTCATTAAAGTTTTTATTTTTTTATTTTTTGATTAATTTTAAACTTTTTATACAGTCCAGATTTTATCCCCCTCTCGGTCCACTGACTATTTCACATCCCATACCTCTTCCCCCAGTCTCCATGAGAATGTCCTCCCCACCCCTGACCCCTCCACCCCACCGGATCTTTAAACTCTCTGGAGCCTCAAGTCTCTTGAGGGTTAGGTGAATCTTCTCTGAGTCCATACCATACAGTACTCTGCTGGATATGTGTTGGGGGTCTCATACTGGTTGGTGTATGCTGCCTGGTTGGTGGCCCAGTGTCTTAGGGTTTCTATTCCTGCACAAACATCGTGACCAAGAAGCAAGTTGGGGAGGAAAGGGTTTATTCAGCTTACATTTCCACATTGCTGTTCATAACTAAGGAAGGTCAGGACTGGAACTCAAGCAGGCCAGGAAGCAAGAGCTGATGCAGAGGCCATGGAGGGATGTTTCTTACTGACTTGCTTCCCCTGGCTTACTCAGCCTGCTCTCTTATAGAACCCAAGACTACCAGCCCAGGGATGGCACCACCCACAAGGGGGTCCTCCCTGCTTGATCACTGATTGGGAAAATGCCCCACAGCTGGATCTCATGGAGGCACTTCCTCTCCTGAAGCTCCCTTCTCTGTGATAACTCCAATCTGTGTCAAGTTGACACACAAAACCAGCCAGTGCACCCAGTGTCTGAGAGATCTCAGGGATCCAGGTTTGTTGGGACTGCTGGTCCTTTTACAGGGTCTCCCTCCTCAGCTTCTTGATTGATTTTAGCACTTGAGCCACCTTTGCAATATTCTGTGTGGTGACTTACTATTTGGGCAGTTTTACTTTGGAAAGTTCTCATGGGGAAGTCTACTGTTCAGGGTTATTCCCTGGTACCTGTCAGAAAGGACAGAGCAAGCTGTTGTGGCTGCAATGACAATAAACTGTGCAAGATATAGAAACATGCTTTAGATGAACTAAAGCTGAATAAGTCAGCACCTGACCATAAAACAGAAAAGGACCATATGAACATAGAGTGCAATGAAGGTCAAATTTATTTAGGGTAGAGACAAAACCAATACATAATGGGGAGATGGGCAAAGAAGAAGACTGGCTAATGAAAGACGGAAAAAGAGAAGAGGGATGGAGGAGAATGGTATAGAGGAAAAGGGAAAACTAAAACATAAATATATAACAATTTGAGGGAGAATTCTAAGGGTCCTAAAATATTCTTTAAAACCCACTAAGATTCGAAAATATTGCTAAAAGTTCAAAAATTTAAAGGGGGAAACAGGTCAAATTTTAAATAAAAAGTAACCTATTTACACCAGTGGGCATGTCTTGTTAGGCCCGTGATTGTAGCTCACAGGTTGATGGCTGGATAAGATGGACACTTCCTTTTCTCCTCTGGGAGTGTGCATAGCACCTTCCAGTGCCATGAAAGCTACTAGGGATACAGCTTCCAGATGAGTACTGGAATCATAGTGATATCTTCAACAATAGTGTCTTGCCATCAAGTAGTGAAGAGCGTTGACAGTTGCCTGTAATGTTCAGGGGCCTTTGGACCTCACTGGCTAGCAGCTAATTACAAAAGAAGGAACCCGTTCCTGGCACTGGACTTTCTATTTTCTAATCTTGTTGTCTAGACAGGGCATTGATATGTTGTTTTATGGTAACTCCATTTTAAGTGTGTGTGTGTGTGTGTGTGAGAGAGAGAGAGAGAGAGAGAGAGAGAGAGAGAGAGAGAGATATTATGGTAGTGAGTTTCTGTATACTCTGTTAGTGTTTACCCTTCTTTGTATTCCT
>BDUI01000038.1:123215-136130 GCA_002335545.1 Apodemus speciosus | reverse complement strand
GAAGAGGAAGAGGAAGAGGAAGAGGAAGAGGAAGAGGAAGAGGAAGAGGAAGAGGAAGAACAAGAAGAACAAGAAGAACAAGAAGAACAAGAACAAGAACAAGAAGAACAAGAACAAGAAGAACAAGAAGAACAACAAGAACAACAAGAACAACAAGAACAACAAGAAGAAGAACAAGAAGAAGAGGAACAAGAACAAGAAGAACAAGAACAAGAACAAGAAAGAAGGGGACGGGGAAAGGGAAGGGGAAGGGGAAAGGGAAGGGAGGGGAGGGGGAGGGAGGAGGAAGAAGAGGAAGCAGAGAGATCTAAGAATGAAGCCATAAGAATAGGAGATCAGAGACTGGGGAGGGTGTGTGTGTGTGTGTGTGTGTGTGTGTGTGTGTGTGTGTGTTGCATCCATAAGCTGGGAACACTGGATTTCTAGCTATCATCAGAGTATAAAAGACTCAAAGTGTCACTCATAGGAAGAACCAAGCTGCTGAGGGACTTGAATTTGGCTTTCTAACCTCAAGGACTTTGAGCAATAAATGAGCATTCTCATGGGCTCTGTAGCTCTGACTCCTAGAGGACTAACAACAGCTTCTAAGAGTTATACAAGTTTCCACTTATCGTGTCTTGACTGTGGTCCAGGCGCCTTCCATAGGTTGCCATGCAACCTTTCAGAAACAGATCAGTATATTCTCAACAGTAGCACCTTCACTGTTTATATCTTAGGTCAAATAACCAATAAATGCAGGATCTGGGATTCTAATCGAAGGCCTGAGTGTAAGTCTATGTTCTTTATACTGTGTGCTTAAGACATGATGGTGTTCCAGATAAACAGGATAAGCCCTGTGGCAGTGTTCAGGAGAGTGGCCTACAACTCTTTCAAATTCTCCCTCTTAAGTCTCCAGGGTGACTACTATCCCACTTTGAAGTCCACCGTGCCAAATCATATGCATTTATTAGATTTATTATCTTGAGATGATCACCCAAGTAATCCTAGAAATTGTTACAAAGACTATAGTGAATAACCTATGTAAAGAATAGATTTTTTTCTTTTCCCACCCATAGACATCGTCACCGATGTTTCCTGAACTGTGAAATGAACTATTTACATTCTCTTCCTCCATCAGGGCATTCTGGGGTGAGTAAGTGCTGACATTTCACCTTTACTTTGACAGACACAAAGGACAGAGCAGCTCTCCTGTCAGCCATTCATTATTCCTGGGGTCATCGAAGGTGAGAACGCTCTCCCCATCCCCAGGACATCCAACCCAAAAGGCTTAAACGGCCTTTCCCAGCATCCACGACAGACTGCAGATATGTTCTTGTCGGTTACCATGTTTGGGTATCTCAGATGAACACTAGATTTCTTGGAAATTCTAACATATTATTGTTCATTCTTGGTCTTCCGAGATGCTTTTGTTTAATAGAGATTCCACGGGCAGCAGATTCCAATTCACGATAGGAGCTGAGATGGCAGATTCAGATTCTTAGTGATGAGGGAGATCCCTGTAAGAGGTCATTAGCTGAAAACAGCCCATAAAGACATTTTACTTCCCTCTCAGCCCTGTCTTTCTCCACTTCCTTCAGATGTGGACTTTGAGCATGACACCCTGAGCCTCAGAGTCTTTTTTAATTAGATATATTCTTTATTTACATTTCAAATGTTGTCCCCTTTCCTGGTTCCCCTCCCCCCTTGAAAATCCCCTAACCCATTCCCCCTCCCCCTGTTCACCAATCAACCCACTCCTGCTTCCTTGCCCTGGTATTCCCCTACACTGCTGCATGGAGCCTTCTCAGGACCAAGGGCCTTTCCTCCCTTTGATGTCCAACAAGGTCATCCTCTGCTGCCTATGCATCTGGAGCCATGGGTCCCTCCATGTATACTCTATGGTTGATGGTTTAGTCCCTGGGAGCTCTGGGGGTAGTGGGTGGTTCATATTGTTGTTCCTCCTATGGTGCTGCAAACCTGTTCAACTCCTTGGATTCTTTCTTGAGCTCCTCCATCGGGGACCCTGTGCTCAGTTCAATGGCTGGCTGAGAATTCCCCCTCTGCATTTGTCATGTACTGGCGGAGCCTCCCAGGTGACAGCTATATCAGGTTCTGGTCAGTAAACACTTGTGGGCATCCACAATAGTGTCTGGGTTTTGTAACTATATATGGGAAGGATCCCTAGGAGGGGCAGTCTCTGGATGGTCTTTCCCTCAGACTCTTCCACACTTTGTCTCTGTATCTCCTCCTGTGGGTATTTTGTTCCCCCTTCTAAGAAAGAAGGACAAGAATATCCATACTTTGTTCTTCCTTCTTGAGATTCATTTGATATATAAATTGTGTCTTGGGTATTCCAAAATTCTGGACTGATATCCATTTATCAGTGAGTGCATACCATGTGTGTTCTTTTGTGATTGAGTTACATCAATCGGGATGATATTTTTTAGTTCCACCCATTTGCCTAAGAATTTCATGAATTCATTGTTTTTAATAGCTGAGTAGTATTCCATTGTGTAAATGTACCACCTTTTCTATATCCATTTCTCTGTTGAGGGACATCTGGGTTCTTTCCAGCTTCTGGCTATTATAGATAAGGCTGCTATGAACATACTGGAGCATGTATCCTTATTACATACTGGAGAATCCTCTGGGCATATGCCCAGGAGTGGTATAGCAGGGTCCTCCAGAAGTATTACGCCCAATTTTCTGAGGAACCACCAAACTGATTTCCAGAGTGGTCGTACCAGCTTGCAATCCCACCAGCAGTGGAGGAGTGTTCCTCTTTCTCCACATCCTTGCCAGCACCTGCTGTCTCCTGAGTGTTTGATCTTAGCCATTCTGACTGGTGTGAGGTGAAATCTCAGGGTTGTTTTGATTTTCATTTCCCTGATGACTAAGGATGTTAAACATTTCTTTAGGTACTTCTCAGCCATTCAATATTCCTCAGTTGAAAATTCTTTGTTTAGCTCTGTACCCAATTTTTAATAGGGTTATTTGGTTCTCTGGAGTCAAACTTGAGTTCTTTGTATATATTGGATATTAGCCTTCTGTTGGATGTAGGGTTGGTAAAGATCTTTTCCCAATTTGTTGGTTACAGTTTTGCTCTATTGATAGTGTCCTTTCCTTATAGAAACTTTGTAATTTTATGAGATCCCATTTGTCAATTCTTGATCTTAGAGCATAAACTACTGGTGTTCTGTTCAGGAAAATTTCCCCTGTGCCCATGTGCTTGAGGCTTTTCCCCACTTTCCTTTCTATTAGTTTCAGTGTGTTTGGTTTTGTGTGGAGGTCCTTGATCCACTTGGACTTGAGCTTTGTACAAGGAGTTAAGAATGGATCAATTTGCATTATTTTGCATGCCAACCACCAGTTGAACCAGCACCATTTGTTGAAAAGGCTATCTTTTTTCCCACTGGATGGTTTTTAGCTCCTTTGTCAAAGATCTATCAAGTGACTATAGGTGTATGGGTTCATTTCTGGGTCTTCGATTCTATTCCGCTGATCTACCTGCCTGTCTCTGTATCAATATCATGCAGTTTTTATTACTATTCCTCTGTAGTACAGCTTGAGGGATGGTGATTCCCCCAGATGTTCTTTTACTGTTGAGAATGGTTTTGGCTATACTGAGTTTTTTGTTATTCTATATGAATTTGAGAATTGCTCTTTCTAACTCTATGAAGAACTGAGTTGGAATTTTGATGGGAATTGCATTGAATCTGTAGATTGCTTTTGGCAAGAAGGCCATACCTCAGAGTCTTTTAATGCACCTGGAAAAGTGGAAATATAGGGAGTAGAAATGGTGTCTTTGATGGTCCTTCACATATGTTCACAGTTTATAACTTGTCTTTGGTGGGGGCCATGAAAATGTGATCAGGTGGGTGGTTTATTTTTTCAATTCTGGAAACTAGAAACCTGGACTCAAAGTGTAGACAGGGCTATCTCTTTGAGATCTTTCTTCTTGGTTTGTAGAGGGATGTAGTCTATGTCTTTACATGGTTTTCCCCCTTGATATCTTTCCTTGTGTCTTAAGGAGTCCAGTTGCATTGGATTGGGATATACTTAGATGATCTTACTTAATCTTAATGAAGTCTTTTAACAAACCTTCTCCATGAACTGCCTCCATCTCTCACCCCTGGCAGCACTCAGTAGAGCAGGTCCTGAGCCTTGCCCAAGCAGCACAGTAGAAATGGCCCGGATGGCAGGGCTGTGGGTGAATTGGCCCCAAGGATGTGAGTGTGGAAGAGCTGACCCCACCACTTTTTTGCTGTGAGGTGACATGGGTGCATCTGGCCGATGGAAAAGCTGCTCACAGTGTCATGAGCCTAGGAAAGCTATCCCTACCCTAGATAGCAAAGCCAAGCTCACTCTACTGGTGGGGGCTCAGGTGAGCCAGCCCTGAGGGCAAGAGGGCAAGAGGGCAAGAGAACTGGCCCCACTTCTTAGCCTGGTGAGGTGGCGCTGCTGCATGTGGTGTGTGTGTGTGTGTGTGTGTGTGTGTGTGTGTAAAGTGTGTACCCGTGAGTAATTCCCTCCTGCTTCTTGCCCCTTACCATCTGTGGCAGTCGGGAGAGCCAGCCTTGGAGTCGTGAGAGTGGGTAAGCTGCCCCTGCCCCTCATCGGCTGCATCACTCAGCGCAGTGGGTACCACACCTCTCCAGGGCGGCACAATGGGGCTGGCCCGGTCAAGGGGCATGGGCCGACCATCCCTAAGGAGAAGAGAGAGCTGGCTCTACCACTCATCTGCTGTGAAGTGGCATGGGTGTGTGCACGCTGCTCCCCGCCCACCACCACCTATAGCAGTCGGGAGAGCCAGCCCTGGAGTTGTAAGAGTCAGTGAGTTGGCTCTGCCCCTTGCCAGCTGCAGCACTTGGGACAGCAAGCGGGCCCTGTACCTTGCCTGTGCAGCACAGGTGAGCAGACCCCTCCCCCAGAAGGGCAAGATCACAGCTGGCTCTGCCCATTTGTCCGCTGTGAGGTGGTGTGGCTGAGGGGGTGATGCTCTCTCTCCCTCCCCCCTCGCCCACCGCCTATAATAGTCAGGAGAACCCTTTCTACCCTGCGCCTCACCTGTGGAGTAGCACTGTGGACCTGGCCTTAATGGCAAAGGCACAAGGTGATCCAGCCCCAAGGGTATGTGAGCAGCAGCCCCTCCCAGCCAGCAACACAGTGGAGCTGCCTTAGGATGGGGCCGGTACTGGTGAGCCGGCCTGAGGGCATGAGAACAGGAGATTGGATCAGTTCCTGCCGATAGCAGCATTGGGTGGTCTAGCCAGAGCAGTGCTGGTGTGCACACAGTTGAGATAAGGGAGAGCCAGTGAGCTGGCCAGCTCTGCTACCCCCAGGCCCAGATCCACGGCTCTAAGATGGCCATTCTCAAAATCTATATCATCTGCAAATGGCTGAGGTGTGGGAAAGGGCACCCTGCTGATCCGAAACTGCAGGATCTCCACAACACAAGGCAACAGCAGAATAATTGGGAGGAGGCCTGATGAGGATCCACTATTGATGGTGTAGCAGAAACCAGAGATGTTGAACCAGAGCAGTGTGACTCATTGCAATGAACATTTGCAAATGAGGATGTGTGGACAGAGGGCGTACTGTGGGACACTCTGGGACATACTGCAGTTCCCATGATGAGATGTTTTCTATGCCTTTTTCTTTTGCTATTGTTTGTGGTTTTTATTCTGGGGGGGTTGCAAAGGCAAAGAGCGGATATGAGGGGATGGGGAGACGAGCAGGACAGGGGTGCATGATGCGAAGCTCACAAAGAATCAATAAAACCTTTGAAAAACATGTTTTCCACCTATGGTCTCCCTGTAAGATACTGGGGCTCTGACTCCGATCTGTGGGTTGGGGGACCATGTTTTGAGCCTGTGAACACACTTCATTTCATCTTACAGCACATCCCCACTGGACTGTTTTTCTTCAAAACACAGAAAACTAGTCTACTCTGCCTTCAGTGTTCCCGTACTCACAGAGACTAGTCCACTGTACCTGGAATTTCTCAACTGTCTTCTTAGTAGACCAGCATTGTTTTCTTATTTCCCAAGGTCGGGTGAAAAAAACACCCTAGAGAATGTTTCTTTCTGCTGTTATTGTTGTTTTTAATTTCTCAAAATTCAATAGGAATTCATCTCTTCTCCTAAGTTCCCAGTAGTTTGGTTTTTATCTGTGTCAGAGAAACATGTTTTATTTTCTTCTGCACCTCCTTAGGTCTTGGGCAAGATGTAGTACATCATAGAAATTCAAGCAATAACCCCCTGGAGTCCCATTTCATGCTCATCAATTATGCCTATGCTATTCCATTGTAAGAAATACATTCATCTCACCAGCAATGGGGTACCACTAAGGAACTTACCAAAGACGGACAAAGTAATTTGATTTTCATATATATATATGAAATATATATGGATATGTTTGAGACAGTATAAATAACCTTTATGGATATCAGCATGAATATTAATCAGATTTTATAATTTATAGATACACTTTGAATAATAGCAGCTATTCTACTCAGGAAGTTTGGAAAGGGCTATGTGGCAGTAACCTAAGCTGTTCACGTAGAAGGATAAGAAGTCTACTGAGAAAGTGCACACAGACACACACACACACACACACACTCACACACACACAGAGAGAGAGAGAGAGGGAGGGAGAGAGAGAAAGAGATTACAAACACAGCTGTGCTGAGAAATGTTTGAAATGTGTGTATACATATTTTTAAAAAGATGATTTTTGTGCTATGTATATGGGCTTACCCCTGCACTTATGTCTCTGCACCATATGTAGGAAGTGCTCACAGAGGCCAGCAAAGGGTATCAGATCTTCTGGAACTGGAGTTACAGCCAGTTGTTAGCTGTCCTGTCGGTGTGGGAACTGAACCCAGGTCTTCCGCAAGAGCTGCCAGTGTTTTTAATCGGAGCCCTCACTCCAGCCCCCACGTGCATATTTTTTATCCTGATAACTTTATTTCCTGAGTGTATCTGCTACTGGTGCCCAAGTCCACAAATAGCTATGTGCAGTTTTCCTTGTTCGAGGAGCCGTTCTTATGTCACGTTAAGTCAGACCATGTAAGAAGTATGTTTCATACGCTTATGCTAGGGTCCATGCAAAACTAGAAAAACACTAAAGCCAGAGGGGGGAGGGGGGATATTCTGCTATCAGCTCAGTAGCAGAGGGTCCACATCAGCATGTCAGCTAGAAAGTTATGTATTCTGTATTTATTGCCTCTCTGTCTCTGACTGTCTGTCTGTCTGTCTGTCTGTCTCTGTCTCTGTCTCTGTCTCTCTGTCTCTCTCTGTCACTCTCTGTCTCTGCTCTGTCTCTCTCTGTGTCTCTCTCTCTCTGGTGTGTGTGTGTGTGTGTGTGTGCGCACGCGCGCGAGCACGCGCGCACATAACTATATGTATGGAGGCTAGAAGTCAATCTGCACTGTTTCTCAGGTGCTTCCCACCTAGAATTTATTTCTGGGACCAGCCTGTCACTCAGCATCCTGGAACACCATGATTAGGCTAGCCTGGATAACCAGTGAACTACAGGAATCCACCTGTCTCTGCCTCCTTGGCACTGGGATTAGGAGCACGGCCACCAAGCCTGGCTTTTTCTCTTACAGGGGTTCTGGGAATTAAACCAACACTCTTAGGCTTGCAGAGCAAGTGCGGTACCCACGGACTCATCTCCTCAGCCCCAATTTCATGTCTCCTCACCCACATCACTGAACCAGAAGCTCGCTATTTTGGCCAGGCTGTCTATCCAGCAAGCTGCTGGATCTCCCTCTGCCTGTCTACATTCCCCAATTCCAGAGTTCCAGGCATATCTGGCTATGCCTGGATTTTTGTGAGTGTTTGAAACTTGAACTCATGCCCTCGTGTACACAGCAAGCACCCTTACACATCAAACCATTTCCCTAGCCCCTGCCCATCTTTTCAAAACCAAACCCACAAAACCAAACACAAAGATAAAACCCCTAAAATCTGTAATAAATGCATCACTCTCCAAAAAATTCTTTTGTTACTTATACAAGGTACCAGTTCCTCAAAGGGCTTTTGAATGGATAAGCGAATGAACTGAAAACAGACCTTCCCTAGGTTATTACAGGGGCGTGAACAAGTTGAAGAGACCTCTGATTTAAAGCATATAAGAGTTTGTTTCCTCTTCTATCTCTTTCTTTTTCCATTCCTTCTCCATCCATCCACCCGCTTTTCAAGCAGCAGTGCGCTGAGCACTCCTAACACTTTCCTCCTCTAGTTTTCAACCCCACCTCCTGCCAACAGCCAGAGCAACTTTTCTCACCTCTGGGACCCCTGTTCATTTCATTTGCCCCCACTATATACAACTTCCTTTCAGCCAGGCAGCCTCACAGACTTGCAACAGTTTAGGTTTGTCTGAGTGCAAGAGAGTCTCAAAGTAACCCTGGCTTACCATACAGATAGCTAGACATGTGTCTGTCTGTCTGGACATTAGGATCCAGACCTCTTGCTCCTCAGGGGCTCAGTCTCCTGATGCATTGATTCAGCACATTCGGGTATGTCTCTCATCCATATGGTCAAAAATGGCTTGATCATGCCTGCCGGGAAGAGGAGAGGAGCAATGAGGTCTACTCCTGTTTCCTGTAAGCACGTAAACCAGACATCCCACGGGTAATTCAAAGGCCCATCCCAGTAGGCATATGTTAGTCACACAGCCCCACTTCAATGCAAGGATGGCTGGCACAAAGTGGGCAGCTCACCTCAATAAAGAGTATCCTACATCCTACAAAGCCTGGAATCCAGCTCATAATTTTGTAACGATGAAAAAGACTTTGAATGGAGGTGCCATGTGTGGGTGGATATTTGCAATCCCAGAAGTCATGAGTTATTAAACTTAAATCCAAATGCCAGGTGTGTGACACATCCCTTGAAGAAGTTGATGGTCAGGAAGACCTCCAGAAACTTCCCAAACTATGTGCATTATGACTATTGCTACTGGTTGCCCACAAGAACTTGATGGTAAGGCCCTACTGCTGAAGACACTACTCACATTTTGATGGTGTAAGGTCAGGAAAACATTGCTGGAAGTGAACCAGAAGCTACCTCCATGCTTGCTACCCATCACAGTGATGGAGCGGCTATGCAGGCAGGTGGAGAAGAACCATCACCAAAGTTTACTCCAGCTTTAAAATATCCATTTGCCAGGTTTAGGTGCTTACTGGTACAATAGTGTCATGACCTTTGATGGAGAAGCCTACTGATTTCTGACATGATCCGAGGCCCTCTCTTCTCCATAGGTCAGAGTTCATGCCTGGTATTAGGGACCTGGCCAAAGGTCATAGCTAAGGAAGTCATAAACACTACAACTTTTATTTTGTTAAATGCACATATCATCAAACTGCCTCTTAAATATTTATACCTATAGATTGATGCTGTCCTCAACCATGATCCAAGAAGATTTCCTTCCCAGTGAGTGATCGTTAACTCACTCATGGTTAAGGTGCTAAGAGAAAGGAACCCAAGTATTCACTATTAATCAGAATACCCATATCACCCTTGTAAATCCTCAGGGAACATTGTGGGAGAGAGGCTGGGAAGAGTGTCAGAGCAGGAGGTTAGGGCAGACATGGTCATGACACTGACGAGCTTACAACATCTGCAGTCACATGATGAAGGTCTGTACAAGATGGAGCCAGTTAAACAGGCGCAGGCAGAGGAGGGGCTCACAGGGCCCTGCTGCGTTAGCTAATGACATCCAAGGACAGCTGGGAGAAAGGAAGTCATTGTCTTCAGTGCTATAGCCTTTGGTGAGCAGTTCACACTTCCAGTGGAGAGCTTCACACACATACAAGTGACCCTGGCTAAACCCAGTGGGTCAGAAAGCAAAACCATAAACTAATCATGAAAGTGGAATGGGAAGAAATTGGAGGAAGGATGGAGCATGGGAAGAGGTCAAGAGAGGGCAGAGGGATGAGTGTATCCACAGTGTAGCATGAAATTGTCAAATAGTAAATTAATAAAGTCTCCATCTTTATGGAAGAACAAAACGATGTCTGTGGATGGCCTGAAGTCATGTCTTCATCTGCTCATGTCCCGCCTTCTGGCTTTATCGTGCCCCCAATGTTTCTCAATGCAAACCAAATATGTCCTAACCATGTTTCTTACTGCTCAAAAGCATTCACAATATTCCTAGGCAACAGCAGAAAACATCACCGGAAGGGATGAGCTGGGCATATCTCCCATTCAGACGGTCCAGGCTTCTACCCCGTGTACCTCAGTGTCTGTTCCCGTCGTGCCTTACTGCTTCTGTGACTTTCCATATGCAGTTCTGTATTTGAAGGGATCAACTTCCACCTGGCATACTTGCGGATCGCTTCCAAGCACGCCCAGAAGTCATTTCTACAGAAAATGTTTATAGACTTCCCCCCAGATGTTCCCGTAACATCTCATATTTGTGCTCGCAGGTTCTGCTCTTGTCTTTAATGTATCATGTGAACATTTACCTGTTCATATGTCACGCTCAGAAAAACTCTTGGCCATGATCAGTTCAGTGACTGCTCCTTAATCTCAACTGCATGGAGGGATGAGCGAATGCACTCGGGGATGATGGCATCTCAGGCTCTTTATTCTTCATACTTTAAACATTTTACATAGAACCTTTCCTTTGTAAGAAATGTTAATGAGCACTCACATCCATGTGCACTTATCTTGATTGTATTAGATCATAATTGTCTAATTCAGTCTTAGCGCTCTTGGGAGACATGTTATCATTTACATTTGGAATAGGAAGGCATAGAATGCTAAATGATGTGTCCTGTTTCCTTTTTGTTCGTTTTCTTGATTATAAGTGGGCGGTAGGAGACAGGGGAATTGTGTCTGTTGTCATGTGTTTGGAAGTATACTGGTCTGGCAATTGCTGAACTTACGTGCAGTGCTGGGTGACCAGGGACATGTTACTGTCCACCTCTGGGCTCCGGTTTTCTCATCCACAGTGGAAGGAGGTTGCTCAACAATCTAAGTCTTACCCAGATCTCCAAGGCAGTGCTTTTCTTCCCTTTACAGCAACTTGCCATGCGGTCCTCCTCCGCACCGACAATCTGTAGTCACACAGCTGCGGTTTTTCTAAAAATGGACACTCTATAAATGTTAAAAACTGTGCATGCTAGAGAATAGTCAGTTTTGATCCCAAAGGGGGAAACCCCATTCTGCTAAGGGATAAACATTACAGCCTTGGCTGCCACGCAGAATCAAACCATTTCAGAACAGAAGCTATCCAGAGACACTGTCTAAAAGACTATATCTGCATCTATTTAGCAACCAAATAAGATCTAAGCTTGGAGGTATAATAGCTGAACGAGCACAGAGATGCATCTTGGATTTTCTCTGTGACACGGCTTCATAAAGATCACGGGCAGTTCTGTGTAACTCTCATGTGTTGAGGTATTCTATGAAGATTTCCTTTCTGAGTTACACAGAGAACCTTGAGGGCTCTCAATAATGCCAGCCCTTTTTCTTCATGTGCATTCTGAAATGGTTGCAAAGAAGACAAAGGTGTCTAGCAGATGGAGATAAATATATTATCTTTGTTGGTGGCAAAGATGGTATTAGAGAGTGTGGCTTATAGCTATAGCTAAGGAGGCTTTCTAGTACCGAAAGCTGGAATTGACCAGACCCATCCAGTCCCATGAGACTGGGGTCAGCTTGTTTCTTAGCAAGTAAACTAATTAAGCATGCTCAGTATCTCGGTATAAACCCACTGTGGCAGAGACTGCAAATTGTCAATTTAACACTGTATCCTCTTCTTTAGGTGATCCCTTTCACAATTTATCAGAGTAGAGTGGCTCTCCAGAATAGAGACTGTCTCTCCATGCCTCCTTTTCAGCTGCAGTGTGACTTTGTTAGGCAGGACAACCCCAAGAACTGCTCTCTGTTTTGAGAACAAAGGAAAAGGAAGTCTGGGTTTTTGTCCTCATTTTCTTCCTCCATTCTACCGAGAAGAACAAGGAGATAGAATGCCCACTGAGGACCATGGAATGGAATTCTTTTTTTTCTATATTGTTTGTTTATATTCCAAATGATTTCCCCTTTCCTGGGTCCCCCCCTCACCATATGTCCCATAAGCCCTCTTCCCTCCACCCATTCCCCAGTGACACCCACTCTGTCCTGGTAATCCCCTACATTGCTGCATCAAACCTTTCTAGGACCAGGGCCCTCTCCTTCCTTCTTCTTGGGACTCATTTGATATGTTAATTGTGCCTTTAGTATTCAGAGCTTCTGGGCTAATTAATAGCCACTTATCAGTGATTGCATTTCATGTGTATTCTTTTGTGATTGGGTTACCTCACTTAGGATATTTTCCAGTTCCAACCATTTGCCTAAAAATTTCATGAATTCATTGTTTTTAATTGCTGAGTAGTATTCCATTGTGTAAATATACCACATTTTCTGTATTCATTCCTCTATTGAGGGACATCTGGGTCCTTTCCAGCTTCTGGTTATTATAAAGAAGGCTACTATGAACATAGTGGAGCATGTGTCCTTGTTGCCTACAGGGGAATCCTCTGGGTATATGCCCAGGAGTGGTATAGCAGGGTCCTCTGGAAGTGTCATGCCCAGTTTTCTGAGGAACCACCAGAATGATTTCCAGACTGGTTGTACCAGCTTTCAATCCCACCAGCAGTGGAGGAGTGTTCTTCCTTCTGCACATCCTCATCAACACCTGCTGTCTCCTGAGATTTTAATCTTAGCCATTCTGACTGGTGTGAGGTGAAATCTCAGGGTTGTTTTGATTTGCATTTCCCTGACAACTAATGCTGTTGAACATTTCTTAAGGTGCTTCTCAGCCATCAGAATTCCTTCAGGTGAAAATTCTTTGTTTAGCTCTGTACCCCATTTTTAATAGGGTTATTTGGTTCTCTGGGGTCTAACTTCTTGAGTTCTTTGTATATATTGGATATTAGTCCTCTGT
>BDUI01000038.1:106385-118095 GCA_002335545.1 Apodemus speciosus | reverse complement strand
GCAGTGGAAACAACTGAAGAATGTAACATGTAAAAAAAAAAAAAAAAAAAAAAAAAAAAAAAAAAAAAAAAAAAAAGAAGTCCTCTTGCGAGTCCACCTTCATGGAGTTCCAATAACCAATGCAACCCTCCCTCTTCCCCCTAAATCTCTCCCTTCTCATTTTCTCATTGTCTGTAAGTATATTTATCTTGATATTTCCCTTCTGGTCAATTTGCGTGTGTGTTTTTACCATTTGTTTGTACTGATAGGTGCTTCACACCCTGCTCATTTTAACTGCTATTTGAGAGTTCACTGAATGCATACTTATAAGATAAAATTATCCGGTCTCATTTTAAGAGATGGTTGTGTTGTTTCTGAATTTTTTTTTTTTTGCTATTGTAAAAAATGCTGATATGGACACTTTTATATATGTCTCCTGTAGGTGGATAAGATTTATTTTGGGAATATATGTAGGAATGAAATTTTCAGGTCATAGAATATATGAATTTAACTTAAGTACAGAATGTCAAACCTTTCCAAATTCACATTTCCATCAGCAGCACATAGATCCTGTCTCTACTTTATCTCTAACGCTTGGCATAGATATATATTTTTACATTTTTTGCCTAGAAAAAGCATGGAAATTGGTACCCTATTCTGGCCTTAATTTGCATTTCTCTGTCATTTCAGTGAAGATTTTAAACATGTCTTCCTAGGTTTGCTAGTCATGCACTTCTGTGACAGATCTGTTTGTGGCTTTGCCCCGGCTTAACTGAGTTGTTAGTTTTATGTTTATTTGTAGGCATTTGTTTATATGCATGGTCTTCCTTTTCTTATAAATGTAAGGAAGTTGATCGCTCAGTCACTTTCTCTGTGGATTGGAATGAAAGATGGTGCTGTTCTTACTTCTAAGAGCTGATAAGAGATGTGAAGATGGGAGACTATATGTAAAGGCTCTGTGTGCTGAAAAGTGACTGGTACTTTGCCTTAGGGATAAAATGAGGTTGAAGATTATGTAAATATAAAAAAATATTCCTTTCAATTGGGAGGCACCGCAGTGCAGTTGATTGGTTGAATGCACAGATGTCTATGCTGGCTTGATGAGTTCTAAAATTGTGCTTTGACCATTGCTAATTCCAGGACCTTATGTGATCTTATATAACTCTATGTCTCAGGTTCCTAATCTATCAAATGGGAAGAGTGATAGCATATATTACATTTGAATTAAAAAATTAAGTGGATTAATACTAAGAATATTTGTTCAGCACATAATAAACACTGTGTGATGAGAGTATTACTTGACCAGAATTTCTACCTCCTGCTGGTGCCAGGCCAGTATCCTCGTGATAAGATGGATGAAAAGTCCTATCATACACACTTGTGTGTGTGTGCATTCTTCTAACATTGAGTCATCTCTAAAAAAGCAAAAATAGATTTTTTTAATGAATATCTCTGAGTTAGAAATCAACAGCTGGTGGAAATCTGAGCCTAGGTCACTGACTTGTGCATGTAATAAGATGATATCCTGGTCGGAAACTTTCTTTTAGCTTTCCTTAATAGCCTGTGCTATTGTAAGGAATGTTGAATTACTCCAGGATGCTCCAGAAAGCGTGACACCAACACAGGACTTAAATTGAACTGCTGAAATCACATGGTAAGGCAATAATCATTATCCAAGTAAAATGGACTGCCAGTTATCGGAACAAAGAAAAGCAGTATTGTCCTGTATTGGCTATCTTTCCCTAACTAATAAATTGTATTCATTCCTATTTTTCTGCCCTTTCCTTTGTTCTGCGGAGCCTTTCTTGAGGGGGGAGAATCTGTAGATACTCTTATCCGCTCCTGACAGACAGAGTATGATTCTTCTAGTGGATATATTTTTAGCAGCCATTAAAGCTTATATATCCCACTCTTCTGGGCAAGCATTGCCCTACTGTATTCAGAACTACGTGCGTTCAGCTTTCGGGGCACTGGATGGCTTTGCCTATGGTTGAGCTAGGAACTAGAGGCATAAACATCGCGCTGTGTGTGTAAGCTTGTGAAGACAGCTAATTATGCTACTATGAGTATTGATAATGCATGATGTTAAAAACAAAAACACTTCCCAAAGTCAAGGCACATGTTTTCATTTCCTCTTCCCCATCCTCTTACTCTTTGAACTCATACAAAGGACAAAAGAGCAGAGGAAGGTGGTCCTTCTCTGTTGTGGAGAGCCCTGGGCTTGTATTTTGATGCTAACTCCACTCCTCAGAGGGGCTGCAAATGAGGAGTTGCCTTGTGAACCTTCTCCCCACCTTAACTTTTCAAATAAAGGCTTGAGCCAATGATTGGGCAGGAGGAAGTGGGAGGAGCTGAGAGTCTAGGGGAGGAGCTACAGGAAAAAAGAGGAAGGGGAGGAGCTCCAGGAGATCAATGGAGAGGCAGCAGGGAGAGAAGCTGGAGGCCTGGAGAAACCACAAGTTATATGGGATAAATAGATAGAAATAGAGTAGTGGAGTGGGAGATCTGCCCAACCTAGGCTTGTAGCTTGTTTTGTTAACTGAGTTGAGCTTTCTTTTACCGGGGAGTTGGGTTGGAAACAAAGTAGCAACACTTCTCCAACTGGTACTGGATTCAAAAAGCAGAAGAAATTGATAATAATTATTATTTGTTGTGAGATGTCTGGAGCTAGAGTTTCTGACAAGAGTTGATCCAAGATATGGGTCTCATTAGGGACATTCAAATTCATTTTTCCTCTTAAAAATAAGGAGAAGTTTGATTTGTGAGCAGGTAACCTCGGATCTATTGGAAGGACCCGGCTTTGATTTCCTGTCATCACAGGAAACATAGGCAATTTAATGTTTGCAGGGTATCCTGTCCCTTGATATAACACAGTTCGTTAGGCTAAATCTTTAACATAGGCTTAATTTGATCATTGGCAAGCCTTCTGGTTACCCACTGCTGTATAACAAATGCCCTAAAAGCACAATGGCTTAAAAATACACTATCATCATCGCTATCATAATCACTATCATCACTGTCACCCTCAGCCTCCTCCTCATCGTAGTCGTCATCATCGTCGTCATCATCATCATCATCATCATCATCATCATCATCATCAATCATCATCTGTCCTGGCTCTCTGGGTATTAAGCCTTAGGTTAGTAATTTCTGATAAGATCTCTCACACAATTACGTTTCAACAGCTGCAGAGCTGAGGTCATAAAGTTCACCTGTACTGGACACCCAAGGTGGCCCCATCTCTCAAGGATCAGCTCCCTCGGGTCTCCTCCATGTAGCAACATTCGGCTACATCTTGTTCTTCAAGGAAATCTAAGGCCACTCTAAAATCTCCCCAGATAATGGAGTGGCATACTGGTACCAAGAGGAAAGGAAATGGTGGAAATGATCTCCAGGGAAAAGCTATTGTGCTACGTCCGCGCTTTAGGAAGTCTTCTGGAAACCCGCTGTAAGAAACACAGAGGCTTAAGGAAAGTAGTCGCCAGTTAATTACTTTTCATGTTTTACACCTCGGCTGAAGCATCACATTCCTCTGGTCACCTTTAAAACGACCGACCTGCCATTAGATTAAGTTCCTTTGTATTTTTCTTTCATAGCATTAGTTATTTCACATCTCTATGGCCGCTGACTTAATGTGTCACCCAAGACCGGATTGAACCCCTCAAAGACAGGTACTCCTGATGGCATGCTTGCTCTGCGTTGATTCTCTGGCCTTCTCTCCCTCCACCCTCTCGTTTTAAAACATACGGATTTCAAAACAACTGCTGGTTTATGCTGTAGCATGAACCAGAATTACACTTTTATGTGTGGCCATACTACTTTGGATTTATCTACGATGACTAAAGGATGAACGTCTTTGAGGAAAAGCTTGGACAGCCCATTCACACATTATGTGTTAAAATAATGAAAAGACTTATAGTTCGGATCAGCAGAGCCAGATCTACAAAGGGCTGGAAAGTTCATGAAATACAGTGTTAACGGCTGAGGATTCCAACTGTGTGCCATACAAATCAACAGCTTTGAATCTGCTCTGGGTGTGGTTAACTGGAGTATTAATCTAAATGTGAACAGAAACAGAGCGCTTTCAACGTTTCCCAGCAGTAATAACATTAATTTCTGGTCAGGTGTCTATCATTTTCTGAGACTTAGAGAGTTAATGTCTGGGACAGGGAGGTAAGGGGTTAAAAAGAGTGTTCTCGATATGAGATTGTCAGGCGATTTTGAGTGAAAGGGAAACATGACTGTATTCATACTTAAAAGAAATATCCCAGATAGTGGGTGGAGTCTAGAGTATAGTTTATGGGTGGTGTGAGCACACCAGTCAAAAAGCTGCTAGAAATGGCCAGGGTGTGACTAGAAGATGAGCCAAGAATGGAGGCGAGATTCTAGAACAGCAGCAAAAAAGATGTAAAGCAATGTCATACACATAATTTATAATTTCAGGATGTACTTATCTGTCTCGGCCAAGAATGTGAGGGCTGCCTTTAAATCTGTGGCAGGCTGTTGTAGAAAAGATGGATTAAAATTAGAATATTCTGAGTCCCAAATGGCGGGAACATGAGGGGAAACTACAGACCAAGTGTCTATACTCAGAGCAGGGAAGTGCGTGTTGCTGAGCTGTACAGACGGAAGTCAGTGAGCTCCCATCCCGGACTCTCATCCAGTGGAGGACGCAGGAACCACTGGGAGGTCTGTAGAGTCCCAGAGGGTCCGGATAACATTGGGATCTTTGGGCATCAGGACTGCAACAGAAACAATTCATTATTGTGTACTCCTTTTGTAACGTTATACAAAAGAAATGAGTGTTTGTCATGTAACAGATCTTAACCAGAACCAGGGACCTGCAGTGGCTGACTTCTTTAGCAGAGGCACATGAAATGATGTCATACTCCTCAGAGGCCAGTGGCTGAACAGTTTTCTTCAATCCCTATTTAGGGAAAGAGTCTTGAGTCTGGTTTAGAAAAATGTAGCCTCCCCAGGCAGTGGTGGCACACATCTTTAAACCTGGTGCTTAGGAGGCAGAGGCAGGCAGATGGATTTCTGTTAGTTTGAGGCCAGCCTGATCTTCAGAGCAAGGTCCAGGACAGCCAGGGCTACACTGAGAAACTCTGTCTCAAAATAAAAACAAAACAAAACAAAACACATGCTCCACTATGTTCATAGTAGCCTTATTTATAATAGCCAGAGGCTGGAAAGAACCCAGATGTCCCTCGATGGAGGAATGGATACAGAAAATGTGGTATATTTATACAATGGAATACTACTCAGCAATTAAAAACAATGAATTCATGAAATTTGTAGGCAAATGGTTGGAGCTGGAAAATATCATCCTAAGTGAGGTAACCCAATCACAAAAAAATACACATGAAATGCAATCACTGATAAGTGGCTATTAATTAGCCCAGAAGCTCTGAATACTCAAGTCACAATTAGCAAATCATATGATTCCCAAGAAGGAAGGAAGGAGAGGGCCCTGGTCCTGAAAAGACTTGATCCAGTATTGTAGGGGAGTACTAGAACAAAGAAATGGGGGAGGCATGATTGGGGATTGGGAGGAGGAAAGAGGACTTATGGGACATATGGTGAGGGGGGCACTGGGAAAGGGGAAAGCGTTTGGAATGTAAACAAAGAATATAGAACATAAAAAACAAAAAGCAAAACAACACACACATACAAGAAAAGAATATATATGTATATATATTTGAAAAAAGGAAGAAAAAGGAAAATCTAGCTTGAAATTCTCTCTGTATACTTGTGAATTATATATATTTTGGCATATTTTCTAGTTACCATTCATTTTTTATTAAACAGGGACAGCATTACCTACTTTTGTTTTGTTTTGTTTTGTTTTTATAGTTTTGTAAGAACAAAGTTCTCAGGAGTTAAAGCATTTTAATACATGGGGGCAGTGCCTAAAAAGAAAAATCACACACACACACACACACACACACACACACACACACACACACACAGAAACACACACAGAGAGAGGGGGCAGAGAGACAGACAGAGAGAGACACATATGCAGAGATGGGGAGGGGAGAGAGCAGAGACAAAGAGAGACAGAGAGAGATGGAGAGGGAGAGGGAGGGGGAGGGAGAGAGAGAATGCATCTGTCACCATCGGATGTCTTATTCAGCCGAGGTCTACCTTTTTATTTGACCCCAGAGCTCACTGATTTGGCTGGATTGGCAGCCAAGCACACTTCAGGGTTTCACCTGTCCCAGCATGCCCCATTCTGGGATTACAGACATGTGCCCCTCCCACTTTTACATGGGTACTGGGTATCTGAACTTAAGTCTTCAGGCTTGCACTCCCTGTGTTCTTCAAGCAAATGGTATGTGCTCTTATGGGGAAACAGGATGGCAGGAAACACAGTGACTGAAGAGTTAGCGAGTAAGAGGAAATGCTTCCTGATTGCGCCGATGACATCCTGTCTCCGGGATATTATTCACCTTCCCCCTCTAATTGGATGCATCTTTAAAGAAAACCATTTGCATGAGTTTCTAAACACTGTGAGAAATTAGCCATGATTCCGAGGTGGTGATGTATGGTGCTTGACACTTTCTCCAGACTAGTGCTGGAAAGTGGGAGGGGATAATTGATTCTCTTGGATCAGTACCCATCTTCCTGTGGATGCTGGATGGGGGTGAAATTGGCATTCAAATAAACATGATTCATCGTTTATTGGAAAAAACAGAGAAGTTCCCCTGAAAATGCGATAGAACTCTATTATGCCGCAGTTATCGGTATTGCAATCTGTTCCCAATGAATGCAATTACAAATCTGTTTAGGAGAGAGTATGATTGGAAATTGTGTTTGCTTGCAGTTAACCTTTAGATGACTCAATGGTGCTTTGTAAAGGATTCCTCCCAACCTTTTTGGGTTCCGTTGACTTCTAGCACCTGTAACAATGCCCAGAACATTTGGGGGTCTTTGCTAGTCTTTGCTGACATCTCATTATGCAATCTGCCTTGTAAATGTTTGCACACCTGATGCAGTGTCTCAGAAACTGGTTATAGTTGTTTTTATGTGACTGTTATATGTGTCCTCTGTACCCAGCAGTCTGTTTCTTAGCTGGTGTCACCTGATGACACCCCCTCAACATCCTACTTAAAGTGAAGATGGTACTAGGATTGAGCAATTTGAATAAATCTTCTCAAGAGGCTATCACACATGATAACGAGACCCACTGTAGAATTTCCATGGGAGACTGGAGCTGAGATGTGACCCAAAGTGAACAGCTTGATGTCACATCACTCTCCATATGGAGACTAAACAATACTGTGACTCCACCATGTCTTTAAAGGACTTACACATTTGTCTCTCAAGAAGACAGCACTTGAGTTGGGGACACAGAGAAGTGGGCTGTGTGGTGCCAGGAGAGAAATACACCAAAAGAAGACAAGTCTTTTACCACTTGCTCTAATCTCTCTAGTCTAGGCAGTGGGACAATAGAACAGGAAGAAAGTACGGAAAATTTATGGCCAGCATCTGCAGCAAGACCCAAGGAGGACTAGAGGGGGAGCAAGGCAGTTGAGGCAGCAAGGGGGCAGAAGGAAAGAGAAGCATCTTTCCTTTCAGAAACGACGTTCAGGTTTTGTTTGAGATTGGAAAAAATAAAGTAGCCGAAAAGGAGGGGAACTGTTCGTGGTGAAAAGCAGGCCTAGAGGATCAGTGGATCTGTCTGGACTGTTGTCAAAGGGTACAGGAGTGGAAGGGGAGAAGTGGAGTTATTCCCATTTGTGTTCATGCTGGATGCAGACTTTGTTAAGCTGTGGGCATGAACAGTGTAGATGTCACTGAAGACTTCGTAAGTGTGCAGATCCCTGCCCCAACCCCATCAATAGAGGTATCTCTCCTTTCCTTGTCCCTAATGCAGCAGAGGGGTCCAACTCCATCATGGCGTTTATCCATTCTCTTCCCTCTGGACAGAAACGTGTATATCCCTTTGCAGACTCTGCTTCAATAGTCCCCCCCCTTTAGTAATAAAGGCCATCCTTACACTCTCTCCCTCTCTCTCTGGGTTTCTTTTTTCCAAGAAGTAAAATCTGCAGGTGAGTCAATAGCTAGACCTCCCTCTGATTTGATACACTTTTATTTAGGTTAAAAGAAAGCGGGAATTGTGCTCAGAAAAGAAGGTAAAGGCAGGGTGGAAGGGAATCCTGGATTCACACAAAAACATCAGCAGGGTGCCTTGGCTGTTAGACATGAAAACCTCAGGGTGGCTTTTGGTAAGTGCTGTTTATATCTTCTGTGCAAGCTTCTGGTGAGTTTCCTATTGGGAGACTTTGTATCCACTCAATTGAAAGTTGCAGAGCCCCTGCCTTATTACACAGGATTTTCCGACATAGTTCCATTTTCTCATTTGCTTCCAACCCATGAGTTCACCTAGAACAGTAAAAACACAGTATTGACAGATGAAAGTGGTCCGTCGTGGAAGAGATTCAACTGGACTCAGCTAAGGTAAGACTGTGGCGGATTTATAATTCTAAACTCTAATAGTCTTTCAGTGGCCGCTCTTCCAGCAACCTATTCAGGTGTTCAGTCTTCGAAGTCAAGGGCCATGGTTACAGCTCCAAACCACATTTCCAATCAGTTCTCCTCTCTCTACCCAGGTTTCCACACCCGGAGTCTTGGTGCCTCCTTGGTATCTTTGCTTTTAATCTGTGCCTTTGATCCGTTGCTGATGCAATAAATGATGTGGCAGCAGACTACAAGCTGTTTGACGATTCACTATCTGCTCACTGGGTGAACGGATGAGCAGTGGAAAGACATCTTGCTGCTCTTAAGGTTTGAACAATATGAACGCCATTGCTGTAAACATCCGTGTTCGAGGTTTGATGTGGAATTAAGCTCTTAAACAGTTGGGGAAATAAATGCAATAGTTGCATTATATGGTAAAATGTTTACTTTTTAGCAAATTTGCCAAGCTGTCTTCTAAAGTAGGTGTATAATTTTGAATTTCCATCACTTATAACTGGAAATTCTTGCTGTTACATATCTTTGCCTGCATTTGATGTCAATCATTCAGACTTTGGCCATTCTAATAGGTGTTTAGTAGTATCTTGTTATTTGTAATTCTCTAGTAAATTATGCCATTGAATATCTTTTTGTATGTTTAGTGTATGTGTAACTTCTTTTACATATTTATGAAGGTTCATTTATTTATTATTTATTTGCATACGGGTCTGATTGTATACTCAGATGTATGTGTGGGTATGGGTGCCTGTGATGAGGGGAAAGACCAAAAGAGGGGGGTCAAGGGAGTCAAGTGTTCTCTCATTCTCTCTGCCCCCCCCCCCCNCTCTCTCTCTCTCTCTCTCTCTCTCTCTCTCTCTCTCTGTGTGTGTGTGTGTGTGTGTGTGTGTGTGTGTGTGTGTGTGTCCATTTCTTTGAGGCAGGGTCTTTCTCTGAACCTGGAGCTCACATTTTCTTTGCCAGACCAGAAGCCAGAAAACTTCAGCAATGCCCTGGCTCTGTCTCCGTCAGAGCTGGTGTTACAGGAGAATGCACACTGGACACACAGCTCATTGTGTGGCTTTGAGATCTGAATTCTGGTCCTTGTGATTGTACAACGTGGAATCTGAGCTTCTGAGGCTCTCTCCATCCTCTTGTGCACGTGTTTAAACCAAGTGTTTGTTGCTCACTTTTGAGAGTTCCTTGTGTGGTCTTTTACAGAGTACATGATTTTAATTACTATGACATCTAGAGAGCCGGTTATTTCTTTCACGAGTCATCACTTTGGTGTTGTATATTAAAAAAGAGGTTTCTACACCTCTGATGGCCTAGACCTTCTGTTAAGTTAATTTAGGCTTCTGGTCATATTGACTGAAGAGTCAGGAAGCAGAGAGCAGACAGGAAATGGGACCAGGCTGTCAGACTTCAAGATTGATCCTCCCAGCCTGGCGGTGGTGGCGTACGCCTTTAATCCCAGCACTTGGGAGGCAGAGGCTGGCGGATTTTTGAGTTCAAGGCCAGCCTGGTCTACAGAGTGAGCTCCAGGACAGCCAGGGCTACACAGAGAAACCCTGTCTCGAAAACAAAACAAAACAAAACAAAACAAAACAAAACAAAACAAAACAAAAAACAAGATTGATCCTCCCAATCCCAACTCTGTCATTCAGTAAGATGCCACTTCCTGAAGTTACCACCTTCCAAAACATATAGGGGCAAACTGTTCAAACACATGAGCCTGTGAGTGTATTTTACATTCAATCTAGAATACCAAGTTAACCACTTGTACCCAATGGTGATGATGGTGATACTATCATCAAATAGATGGTAGTATGTATCCTGGCCACTGTATCTAAAAGGTCCCAGGATTCAGTCGTGAGGCCTCCATCCTGATTACCTAACTTCATCCCAACCACCTTCCTCTAACTCCGTTTGTAAAGACCAGAGTCAGTTTAAATTTCTGCCTTTGTAATATTCACAATGAGAACAAAATTGAACTTAAAATATATAGATGCAAATTATCTAACAAAAACATAAGAATTGGAGAGATTTCTCATTAGTAAAAAGCCTTAGTTTGGTTCCCAGAATTTACATGGCAGCTCCAGGAGATCGGACGCCCTCTTCTGGCCATGGGCAATGCATAATGTGTACATTCCCACATACAGATGCACATGCACAAAGTAGGAATCATAGGAATCAGTCATATTAACATCAGCACTGTGCCTAGAGTTAGGTTTTTGTACATGGATGTTCAAAATTTTCTAACACTATTTGTTAAAATTTTGGGGGTTTTGTGTGCGTCTATTTTGTTGCATTTGCTCTTGTCTAAAAATGATCTGACTTTAGATGGGCCTATTTTTCTTTTTGTTCAATTGTTCATTAAGTTTTCTTTAATAAGTACACTCAGTTTGGTTATAGTAAGTCGAGAAATTGCATATAGCCTGGCTATGTCCTCTTTCAGTGTAAAATTGGCAATTTGTCTTTTCATATGTTTAGAATAACTTTATTGATAGTCATAAGGCAAATAGTTGAGGTTTTAATTATTGCTAGTGGGATTTACACATCAAATTAGCAAAAAAAGAGACATTGGCAGTATTAAGTGTTCCTTTCATTGGACATAGAATTGATCTTCATTTATTTATTTAGTTAATGTTTTTTCAGCAGAATTTAACCATTTGTTCTCACTGAGATCTTGTATGTTTTTTGAAAGATTTATTTTGATTTTTAATTTTGTGTATGTGCATCTGTGTGTGGGAATGTACACATTATGCATTGCCCATGGCCAGAAGAGAGCTGCCATGTAAATTCTGGGAACCAAACTAAGGCTTTTTACTAATGAGAAATCTCTCCAATTCTTATGTTTTTGTTAGATAATTTGCATCTATATATTTCAGTTTTTAGATATCCACATAACTAGTGTTATATTCTTAATATCTAATTTTACTTACTTACTGTCTTAAAAAAATGCTTTAAGTCTGAAGTCTTGCTGCAGGTGCTTTATGTCAGTTCATATTCTCTACATGGTTAATCCTCTCACCTTTGAATAAAGAGTTGTGTTTCTGGAGAGATGGCTCATTGATAAAGGACCCTCACTGCTCTTGCAGAGGACCAGAGTTTGGTTCCCAGCACCTGCGTCAGGCAGTTCATAACTTCGTGGGACTCCAGTCCTGGTAAATTTGATTCCCTCTTCTGGCTTCCATGGGCACCTACCTGCACATGTGCTCACATGCACACAATACACACACATACACACACACATGCATGCACACACACA
>BDUI01000038.1:87289-97950 GCA_002335545.1 Apodemus speciosus | reverse complement strand
TATATATGGCTTATAGAGTAGTAGGCTTCTATATGGCTTTTTAATTAATTGTTTATTTTCACTAACCCTTTTCTCCCTCTTCAACTACTTAGTCTCCCATACACTTGCTTAAACCCTCCCATCTCCAGTATTTTCTGCCTTCCAGTTTTATAACACCTTCATCATTTAATGCTCCATCTTTTGACTCTATTGTAGTTTCCTAGCTTTTCAGCTTTTCATGTTCCAGGTTAAACACAGAAATTTAAAGACTCAGAGTTTGGATCCATGAGAGAAAACATGGAGTATTTGTTTGCTGGACCTAGGGTAACTTATTCAGCATATTTTCCCCCAGGTCTGTCTAATCGCCTGATAATTTTGTTTATTCGTGCAGCCAAATAAAATTCCTTTGTGTATATGGACCACCTTTTCATTATGTATTCATCTGTTGATGGTCATCAGGCTGATTCCAATTCTTAGATATTGTGAATCTAAGATATTGCACACCCTAACATGTAAATCCTTACCTTTAGTTTTTTGTTTTCTTGATAATAGCCATTCTGAATGGGATGGTGAGAAATCTCACAGCGTCATTGTGTTTGGTCCATGGTGGCTTGGCTCCATGAACTTGGGAAGAACATAGTAGTTCCAGGAGTGTGTGGAGACTCTCATCACAGACAGTACTCGACTAATAGCAAGGGAATCATAGCCAGATATAATCTTCAATCACGTTCTTCCATTGACCCAGTTTCTCCAGCTAGACATCACGTCATTGCCACCACTTCCTAAAATAGTGCCACCAGCTGGGGCCCAAGTGTTCAGTGCTTGACCTTGTAGACAGCACGCATATCAAAACCATAGCATGTAAGAGCTAACAGAACCTCAAGAGGCAGATACCTGTGCTTCTCAAATGGGCAAACTATTCTTTCTTATCACTTGCTATAGGTCACAGTCTAACCTTCCTAACAAACTTCATTCAAAAACCCATAGAAATATTGTGATAGCTTTTGTTACTGTTTTTAGAGGGAAGTAGGCAGTAAAAAAATTTTTTTAAGTGGAATTTGACCACTTTAGAAAGCATAAGACTCCCCACAGCTTTGGGGGATGTCTACTTGGTGACTCCAAAACATGTAAGTAGACGCCCTCTAGTGGAAGACTCCAGAATCTACAAATGAGAGATTTCTAGGAAAGGTAAATTTGTTAAGTACAGAATGCAGTGGAGCTCTTAAGAACAAGTTGGTACATATGATTGTTCCTCCTATAGGGCTGCAAACCTCTTTAGCTCCTTGGGTCCTTTCTCTAGCTGCTCCATTGGGGACCCTGTGCTTAGTCTATTAGTTGTATGTGAGCCATGGTTATTTTGATCCACCTTTTAAGAAGGATCAAAGTATCCACACTTTGGTCTTCCTTCTTCTTGAGCTTCGTGTGGTCTGTGAGTTGTATCTTGGGTATTCCAAGCTTTTGGGCTAATATCCACTTATCAGTGAGTACATACCATGTGTGTCCTTTTGTGTGTACCCCCACCCAGAGCTCCTAGGGACTAAACCACCAACCAAAGAGTACACATGGAGGGACCCATGACTCCAGCTTCATATGTAGCAGAGGATGGCCATTTCAGACATCAATGAGATGAGAAGAGAGGCCATTGGTCCTATGAAGGTTAGATGCCCCAGTGTAGGGAAATTCCAGGTCAGGAAAGTGTGTGGGGGGAGGGTGTTGGTAAGCAGGGGGAGAAGGCGGAGGGGATAGGGGGTTTTTGGAGGGGTAACGAGGAAAGGGGATACCATTTGTAATGTAAATAAAGCAAATATTTAATAAAATAAAAGAAAGAACAAGTTGGATCGAAAATCTTTATTGGTAGTACTTGTGTGCAACATAGCTTGTACTATCACCTCCTTATGTTTTTGTCAGTTGACCTGAAACAGCCATTACTAGTCTCTATAGATCTCAGGTGGATCGGGAATGGGGTGGTCTTTGGTATAGACGTTGCCTTGGTTCTATCAGTCTAGAACCACCTTTGATCACTCACTATGTTGACTGGGTGTAGTACATGCAGTTGCTGGATGGTACAGGATATTTATAACTTCCTGACTGAGTGGTGAATCCCCACTGTTTCTGGAAAAGAACACTTTATTTTTTTAAGCCTGTTCTCACATTCAGGCAGGAGGCAATTGTGGATGGCTATAATGAATGTAGCCAGTTTTCAGAATAGATTATTCAGAGGTCACTTGTAGAAAGACATCTAATCTTTATGTTCAGAAATTATCTTTGAGTCAATGTACCTCTCCATTTTCAAGCTTAGCTGTTTGCTTTACACAGGAAGAATACCAATTAATTATGTTAGTCTTGCTATACCATCTAAATCATCTCCATTTCTATTAAATTGTGGGGATTTCCCGAAACCATAATAATTAGCCTTCTCGTTACTAAAGTTACTTATCTCCCTAGATTCCCGACACACCCACACCCACTGACCTCTGATAATGTCTAGCCACAAGGGAAGTTCTCAGACATCCATCTTCTCTCCAAACTTTTCCTCCTGTAACTTTCTCTGGTTTGTTTGTTAATGGTGAGCTCCCTGCTCTCGATCTAGAGCCTTCCTTCCCATTTCGTCTTCTGGTGTTGAACCTGTTCTGTTGCTGAAGTTGTGCCTCTCCTTGCCTGTCTTTCCTTTCACCAACCTGAACACTGGGATGCCACTCCAAACACTTCCTCGCAGTGTCTTAACTTCCCAACATCTCAGTTTTCGTCCTGAAACTTCCACTTTCATCCATCTCATTGTCAATTTGTATTTTGTTTCAATGCCTGTACCCTTGTCTTTCAAAACCCAGAGACTGAAAAAAAAAAAAACCCAGAGACTGAACTCGTTCCAAATAACCAAACAGCAATTGTTCCTCATTTTGCTCCTTGGTCTCACCTTACTCTAAGAGAGTCCTCAACCTACTCTCCCTCTTTGGGGGCCTGGGCAGCTCTTCCACCCTTGGTATAAGCATAGCCAACATCACTTTGTCAATCCCTTATTTCCTACAGCCTTCTCAGGCTCTTTCAGAGGCTATAGGAGAAATACCACCTCAGTCACAACCTTCCAAACCCAAACAGACTTGCTCACAGGTGTCCTTTTCCAAATCAACAGAGTTCTGGACCCCATTGCTGCTGAGAAAAGAGATGTCCATCATTTTCTATAGGATACTGCTATATAAAGCAGTCCAAATTAATCCAAGATGCAGCAAGAAAAATCAGTGACTCAATATCTGAACTCCACTGATATTCTGCCTCTTGAGGATGATGGCCTGGCTATCATCCTTCCTGTGATTTTTTCACTCTTCTGAGCTTTGCATCTTGTCTTCTCAGCTGCTTAACCAGTTACTATCACCGAGAACTCCTTTACACAAGACCCTCCCTCAAAGACACGTTGACAACCTCTTTCTCCAAATTTCTCATACCAGAGCCTGTGCCAAGATTGTCGCAGAAAATCTCCAACCCAAAAAGGCCCAGTTAAAGAAATCACAAAGCAATTAATTGGAATACAAGCTACGTGCCTAGATTGGGCAGTTCGACCACTGCACTACTCTATTCCCATCTATGAGAACCCATATAACTTGTGGTTTCTCCAAGCCACGTGCTTCTGCTCCGTTCTCCTTCCACTTCCTCCTCCATAGTCCTCTCTCCTTCTCTCTCCCTTCTCCCTCAAACTTTTCAGCTCCACCTTCCCTTCTACTGCCTAATCACTGGCTCTAGCCTTTATTTGAAAAGTAATGGTGGGGAGAAGGCTCATAAGGCACCTGTGATTCACTCCTGATTCACTTCTCCTGAGCAGCCCCTCCCAGGAGAGCAGAATTAGCATCAAAATACAAGACCAGGGCTATCCACAACACAAGACACTTCCCATGTACCCTGCCCTTGTCCAGCAGGAAAGAGTCATGAATATGACCATGTCCCCCCTTTTTCCTATCTAATACAGACAAAAGTCCGGAGGAATAGCCATGTCTGTGCCCTCTTGTAAAGCTCCCCCCTTTGGGTTGAACAGTAATTTGGCCAGGATCCACAGTAATTTGGTCCCCAGAAGCAAAGAGACTTATTTCTCTAGATTCTTGACTTCCCCACCTTTGAAACACACAGTAAGGGTCACCAGGAGACTGGTCACATGGTATTATTTGACAGAACCCTCATTAGATATTCCTAGTATTAGCCTAGTAGCTACAGACTAAGAGTTGGACACTTTCCATTCCTCCCCTCTCTTTTTTCACCGAAGCCTAGGAGACAGGGCCTCCCACTCTGCCATGTGGGCCTGCTATCTCCTCCAAGTCCCCTCCACACTCTTACCTAGAAGTACATGCTGTCACAGTGTCCCCTCGAGCCTCATACCTGAAAGCTTAGACTTCCCCACTATGACATACTGTGTGTGTTGGTTCTCCTCATTGGTAGTTAAGTGCTACTGTAAAAGATTTCAATCTCTTTGATGCAGTTTCCTTCCACACAAAGACACTAATAATATTTTCCTCTTAGTGTTGATATGAGAACTAAAAAGTGAAAATTCCTTAGCTCTGCTCAAGGAAAAAAACAGTTGTTAAAAATATCAGTTATTGCGATGATTGCAAATAGCACAGAGGAATATAAAAATCTCTAAAGTTAGTTTTCCTACAGCCTAAGTGCTAACAAAGTGACTCCATTTTCTTAATGTTACTGAAGACCGTAAGAAGGGTCTGTCTGGTGAGCTTGTCTGAACTTGCACTTATCAGTGGATTGTTTTATAAGATCAAAACTTAGTTTTCTGAGTAATTCCACATCAGCATAAACTATGACATATAAAATATCTAAGCATGAATTATGAAGATAATTATTAAACAGACTCATTTAGCCAGGCAGTGGTGGTACATGCCTTTAATCCCAGCAATTGGGAGGCAGAGGCAGGCAGATTTCTTAGTTCTAGGCCAACCTGGTCTACAGAGTGAGATCCAGAACAGCCAGGGCTATACAGAGAAGCCCTGTCTAGGAAAAAAACCAGATAAAAACAAAAGCAAAAAACAAAACCAGACACATTTATGTTTCTATTGTTCATAAATACACTTACTTTGGAGTGTCTAAGTTGTCATTTCTTTTTTTTTTTCTTCCTGTCTACAGTTCAGCTTTTACCAGAACTTCCCTTTCCCATAACCACTCTGGTTGAAACCAAGTCCCTGCATCTGTTTACATCACAGAGAATGTTTTGGCACAAGCAGAAATCTATGCTTTTTACTCTTTCTATTTTAGATCGTATCTCATGTCTTCTTGTTCCTTAAAACTGTTGTCTCAGGGTTGGGTTTCCTGTGAATGTCTTTGAACAGATGATAATTTTCTGCTCCCCTGAAGGACAGTGCTTTATTATTCTGAAGAATAAAAGTCATACAGTTCCATCTAGAGAAATAAAAGCCGTGGTGAGAAGACGGGTCTGGTGGATGGATAAAGCTCCCCAGGTAGCCAATGGCAACTCATTATCTCTAAGCCCATTCTCTCAGCTATAAAACGAACACAGTCTTCATTACTACAAACAGGCAAAAGAACTCAGTAGACTCTCCTAGTCTGTAGAAATAGCTCAACATCACGAGGTTCAAGCTTTGATGCCAGAAAATGTAGGGTGTGGGTAGCCGGGGTCTGGGAAGATGAAGAGACTGCAAATGAGCAATGGGCAAATAAGACACACTTTATCCCCTTCAAGTGAAGGCCATGAGGCACGCCTATGATGGCAAGTACCCAGACACATACAGGCTGCACACAGGTAGATATAGGCACACATACAGATCATCACATAGGCCACATGGAGATTGACACATAAACCTACAGACAGATCCACAGACGGAAGCTGACAAAGGCTCAGACCAAGGCCTCTGACTTCTAGGCCTTGTTTATACATGACCCATATAAAACTGGCACTCTACAAAGAATTGTAATATACCAGATTATACCAATGCTTTAAGGTTCCTAGGACGTCCATCATTTTGTGCTGACTCTCAGCCCTTTGATTGATGTCCAGCATCAGGTCATGGCCCATGCCGCATAGCTGTACCAGCTCCATATTGTCTAAACACAAATTGACCCGTTCAGCCCTCTGTTCTCTACAAACATATGTTGCCTATAATTATTTGGATTATAATTACGCTTCTAATTATTGTAATCTGTCAAGGTCTGGAAGACTACATTGCACTAAAATAATGCCTACATGGAGAGTATCCCAGTATTCAGCTGCAAAGTAAGCAGGAATTTACAGACGTTAATAGTATAACAATTTGCTTTGTAGAGGGAATCAATGGAAGCAGTAATGTAGTGTGTTAATAGTAGACCTCTTAGGACTTTGAAACAGTCCTGCCTTGGCTGTTTGCAGGAAGACAATGTTGACAAAGACAATGATGGCTGGCATTTATTGAATGCTTTTTCTAAATCAGATGTGGTCCTGGTAAATTATGTCGCCCCGTTCTCCTATCAATCTTGTGAGATATGTGTTAGAGTTACTCTGGCTTCTTATTTTAGGCCCTCTCCCAAATACTTCAAGACAAAAGATCAGGTTGAGGGAGTTTATGATGTATAGGAGACTAGGAAAATGACCCAGAGGAAGGAAGACAGGAAACATGAGAGAGTTGAGTCCTTGTCTGGGAACTGAGACTGCATAGCACAGGCTTCCCAGAGGGTATTGGATATTGCATTATCAACCACTGAGTGCTAAAGAATTAGTGTGTGGTAAGCAAGCCCAACTCTACTTCTTTTCCTTACTGCATAAATCTGTGTATTCTTGTGACTGGGATGTGATGCCATTCGATGGCCATTGATTTAGGGTAGTATACTGTATCCTAGAGGATGACACTCATCCCTTCAGAGTGTCAGATCCAAGCTGGTACTTCAGCTGTACATTTAAAGGGCTATCCCATCAGTCTGATTGCATGTTCTGGGGTAAGACCAGTAAGTAGATCTTAACTCAGGTACTGCTGAGTTGTATCCTTTGTTTGAAGAAAGTCCACCTGATTTCCAGTACAGAGACCTCACATCAGACTCTTATATTTTCTGCTTTTATGTAATAATAGGAATGGGTTGCTCAGGGGCTCCTGGTGTGAAGGAAAATGGGGTGTTGCATATGGCAGAGGGTGTGGCACAGTGGCTGGCTGGTGGATGCTGTGGTCCAGAGGAAGAACAGTTGTAAAAGAATAGATCCTGACACCAGAAATCCAATTAAAATAGTCCACACACTCAGCACTATTCTCCAGCCAAAATTTTAAGCAAGGTGTGTGTGTGAGAGAGAGAGATGGGGGAGGAGAGGGAGAGGGACAGAAGGGGAGAGAGAGGGGGAGAGAGAGAGAGAGCGCTGACTGGTTTTGTGTGTCAAGCTGGAGTTATCACAGAGAAAGGAGCTTCAGGAGAGGAAATGCCTCCATGAAATCCATCTATGGAGCATTTTCTCAATTAGTGATCAAGGGGCCCCTTGTGGGTGGTGCCATCCCTGGGCTGATGGTCTTCGGTTCTATAAGAGAGCAGGCTGAGCAAGCCAGGGGAAACAAGCCAGTAAGGAACATCCCTCCGTGGCCTCTGCATCAGCTCCTGCTTCCTGACCTGCTTGAGTTCCAGTCCTGACGTTCTTTAGTGATGAACAGCAATGTGGAAGTGTAAGTTGAATAAACCCTTTCCTCCCCAACTTGTTTCTTGGTTGTGATGTTTGTGCAGGAATAGAAACTCTCACTAAGACAGCTCCATCATCTATCTAAGAATTCTGTAGCAGAAAGCGATCTTCTGGTATACGCATCATTTAATTTAACGAAAGATTTCATGTGTCCTCAGTTCTTAGTATAGGCACTAATCCCGTTGATGATGATTTTGCCCTTGCAATCTATTTCCGTCCTTTGGGAGCACTCTTCCCTCTCCAAGCTAACTCCTATTCATTTTTCAAGTGTTAGGTTAAGTGGTACCTGCTTCAGGAAGTATCTCTTGATGTCTCAAATTCAAACAAAGGATCTCTGTGCTCCTCAAATATCTCCAAACATATCATATTTGCTATTTATCTGCCTCCTCTACTAGGCAAAAAGCCCTCTGTGGATCAGAAGCATGTCTCTCTACCTACTTGAAAGCTACAAATCTAAAGCCTGTTACATAGATTACAACTCTGTGGGCACTCCGTAAAACCCAGTCAAGAGAAGAGCAGTGACAAGCAAGACAGTGGGTGTCACCATTGTTCATGAATGCTAGAGGTTGCTGGCTACTTTATGGGGTCAGCTTCAGTGGAGTACCAGTAACACAAGCTGGTAGTGAGGTAGCAGAGGTGGGAAGTCGGCCCGCTGACTACATCCTTCTTAATTGGTGATAGTCAGATAGTTTGGCCAGGTCAGAGGAAATAAGGCATTTGCATGTAAAGAATGGAGTCCCAAAGGGGCAGATGTTCTAAATCACAATCTTTAGGAAAACCTTTTCGGGTAGGCAGATGGGTACAGTACCCAGAACCCCTACACACATAGTTTTAACTTTCATGTTTTTTTTTTTTAAATAAGAACAAGAGGATAAAAGATGATAATGAGGGTAGGGAAAGGAAACAAGAGACAGAGCATTATATATCTGAAAATTTGAAAGAATGAATTAACCTTTTAAAAGAATAAAACATGACTCTAAGCATAAGGGATCTATTAAAATGAATCCAATCAGGATTGTTTTTATAGCAAGCCCTCATGGAATAGAGATTAATTTTAACTATATATTTTATACTATAATATGTTACATCATTTCCTTTCTTCTATCCCTCCACCCCCTGCCATGAAAATTCCTGTTCTCTTTCAAATTCATGGTCTCATATACTCCTAAACACATAAATAAAAGCTGCTCAGTCCATAGGATCTTACTTGTAGGTTTAGCAGAATTGACCATTTTGTGTGCTCTTTCTTGGATAAGACTATTTCTTCAGCCCTTAGCATTACTTAATTGCCTGTAGTTCTTTTGTCTAGGTTTGAGAATTCATGGGCTTTCCCCTTCCTCATTAGTTTGTCTATCCCTGTCTTTCTTGTTCAGGCCATGTTTAGGCAGTCATGTTGGTTAGACCTCATGGGTTAAGCTGCCCTGACATTTCTAGGAGACACATCCACACAGCAAAATTCCCATCCCTCTGGCTCTTACAGTTCTTTCTGACCCCTCTTCTACAATGATCCCTGAGGTGCCGGCACACAATTGTGTTGTAGATGTATCCATTGAAAGTGAGTTCTACAAATCTGCATTTTGATTGGTTGTAGTTTTCTCTAATGATCTCAGTGTGTCGCACAGAGTTTCCTTCATAAGGGGTGAGGACCGTATTTATCTGTAGGTATAAGGATAAGTGTTCAGAATTTAGCTAGGAATTGTTCTGGATTAGTAAAGTGTTGGTTGTAGGTTCTACTCCAAGATCCGTGACTTCACTAGCCCCAGACAGTTGGTTTGGTTTCTAGTACCAGACACAATTTTCCTCTTGTTGACTGGGCCTTAAGTCCAATAGAAAAGCTATTGGTTACTGCCGAGGCATGTGTGCCACTACTACATGCTTAGGGTTATAGTGTCATGCTGCCATTAATGTGGTTCATAGGTGTCATAGCTAGGTAGCACTATTAATTGCTTCTCTCCTTTGGAATCTTGGTGGCATATTCTGGTACCATGAAAGCTATTCATCATGGGGACAGCTTTTAGGTCAGACCCAATAAATGCTGGTGAGCATGTGGGGGAAAAGGGAACTCCCATTCAGTATTAGAGCTSGGCCACAAGTGTGGAGAATCTTCAAAGAGCTAAAAAATAAACCTATTCTGTGACCTAGATATATTATTCCTTGCATCTCACTCCACAGAGACTTACTCAGCCATGTTCATTGCTGCTCCATTCACAATTGCAAAAAAATGGAAATTAAATATCCTTCAAACTGATGAATGGATAATGAAAATGTGGCACATATATGTGGTGGAATACTCTTGAGCTATAAAGAAAAGTGAAAGTTGTAGCTAAATAGAACTAGAGAAGACCATATTGAGTGAGGTAACGCAGACACAGAAAGAAAAGTATCACATGTTCTTCGCATGATCTTTCTCATCTGAGGTTCTTCAGATGTGAGTATATAACCTAGAGTAACTACAGAAACAGGAAAGTAAAAAGAGACCATTGTGGGTGGTAGGATGGAACAATGGGAAGGGATGGATAATAGTGTACAGGTGCTCTTTTTTTTGGATTTTTTTTTCTTTTTTTCTTTTTTCTTTTTCTTTTTTTTTTTTTGTATTCATGTTACATTCCGTGAGAATGACGAGAAGTTTGTATTTTACAGTTTACGAGTTCTGTAAGTTTGAAAACACTGCTTTTTAACAACTTGTTAAGCAGAAAGGATCATTTGGCACAATGTATGATAACGTCTAACTGCAATTAGACAGTTCCTATGAGTACGTGGAGGAAACGCCTAGAAACATTTTCAAAACACGAACAAAAGTGAATGAATACATGTTACGTTCAGTGCTTATAACCAGAAGGGTGTACTTTCAGAGTTTACAATTTTATGAGTATTAAAACAGTATGCAATTACAGTTGCTAAGCAGAAAACAGTAAATTTAGCACAATGTAAAATAACTTCTTTTTTTCATATACTTTTATATGCATATATTTCACAGGCAGTAAAATGCAGATTAAAATAAAATTATTGTTATTATGTTTACATATTATACATTTTAAAGCTG
>BDUI01000038.1:70089-84782 GCA_002335545.1 Apodemus speciosus | reverse complement strand
TGCCAGTACAGCACAGCACTACAAGTACAAAGTTCTGAGTCAACACACTGTGGCAGTTAGAAATCACCCACTAGTGGGAAAACTAACCCCAGGTCAATGGTTATTCCCTCTCTGGTTTTCTAAAGAAGCTAAGAGGAACCCCATCTCATAAGAGCATGTGGACCCTTTACAGAAAACGTTTCATCTTGCAGACTCAACAAGACATCCTTGCTCTCAGAACAGATCTCTGATGTGCTTTAGATAAAGGAAAATATCAAACTCTTCAGGGTGTGGGCATATGCGCGTGTGCGCGTGGGTGAGTGTGTGCATGCATGCACATGCTCCTAGTTTTACAACATTTCCAACATATTAGAGTGCAGAAATCAAAGAAAGGACCTGCGTCTCAAAACATTTATTTCCCTTGTTCAGATGTCTTTAGCTACCACAGCATAAGGCAAGCATTTTTGGGGGAGATTGAGCTAAGATATACACACCCATGTACCACCCCATCACTACAGCTACAGAGCAAGAGGTCCTGCTGATTAATCCTCAGGTTCCTGCAGCTATCAGTCCCTTCGCCTCATTAAACTTCACATGCTGCTGATGCAGATGTGAACAGGGCACCTTCATTTTCTTTTTACACTTTCTTTCTGTGAATCAGACCACAAAAAGGAAGCTCTAGTGCACCTCCTCTCTCTCTCTCCTCCCACCCCCATTTTAAATGTAAATAGCCTAGTAAAATCACTGCTATTGCTAGTTAAATATGTACTCTAAGATACTGTTGAATGAAAAACAAGATGGGGTCTGGGGTGAGGACTCTGTTGGTAAAGTGATTGCCAAGGGAGCACGGGGACCAGATGACTAGACTCCCAGTACTCACAGAAAAATCCAGACATGTACCGTGTGCTTATCTTCCCCTTGCTGGGAAGGTGGCAGAGACAGCAAGATCCCTCCATATCACTGGCCAACCAACCAATCTAGCCATTAGGTAAACTCCAGGCTGAGGAAGAGAGTATGGTTTTAAAAATATTTAGTGAGTGAGTGAGGGAGGACAAGACACTCTGTGTGAATGGCTGGCCTCTCCCTGTGTGCATACACACATGTATACGTACCCACACTGGCATACACACATGCATATGAACATGTACACACACACACAACATAAACAAACAAGCAAACGGAACAATTTCACATTAATCTCAGATCCACTGATCAGCAGAAAGTCCTGGAGTCCCATTCAAAGTGCCTTTTATTAGTGTTTTTCCAAAACTTGGTTTTGAAAGCAATCATAAAACAATAGGAAGTCAAAATGGGAACAAGAGTATTTTCTAATAAAGATAGAACATAAATATGTAACAGGCACTTCTGAACGCTACACAAATATTTTATGAACTGTTCACCTTGAAGAATAGGAACTGACAATGGCTCGGATCAATGCCATTAGTGACTTGCAAATAGTGCATTTGCAGACTAAGTAATGTGATTAACCTTCCAATAGTTGTTCCTTGGCACCAGGCTAGATCCTTTCCGTGGAATGATTAATTTGTCTATAGTCATCTCTGTATATCTTTAAGACCCGCTTATCCTGTGTAGACATTTTAAAAGAAAACAGACTTGGATTTGGATCCAGAGCAAACAGCTCTCTTGGAATGAGTCATATGGCTTCATAGAGTCATCTGGTGGAGATGAACGGTTGTAGATATGAAAAGTTACTAAGGGAAATGAATTTCCCTGATGCCCTGGATGCCATAGTGAAAACTCATTTTGGGGCCCTCAAAGAGCCTCCTTATCTTTTAAGTATTTCTTTCTAAATTTGGGAGAACCAAAATACCCTAAGCCACTTAGCAAACTTTTTTTGTTTTTCAGATCTAGGTTAATACGAAAAGCAAGAGAGTATATGACAGTAGAGTTGGGGGACTGTGATCTGTGCTGTCTGGTGTCTTGCAGGCTTTATCCTTTTTGTTTAGAAGGAAGACCATTGAGCTGCGTGGTGGGTGGAAGTAGGTAGGCGGAAAGGAGCTAGGAACATTGGTATTTGAAACTAATTTTATATTAACCAAGGATAATATCCACTGTGGATGTCTGGAATGGACTTAGAGTCTTGGTGCAAATCATATGGGCTTAGAACCCTCCTTAGCCAAACTTTGTGTCTTAAATCTCTGGCTTACATCCACCATGACTCAGTGAGTTTCTGGGCCCAGTATAGGTCAAGAAATTGCTTTCTTAAAAGAAAAGTGATAATCCTAGTTTCTACAAAGTAGTTAGAATGGGCCTGGTGGATAAGATGATGGATGCCCATCTTAAATAAGTGAGAGGATGAGTTAGAGATAATGAAGCTAAGAGTCTTTTAAGCAGTAGAGCTTGACTGATGAGGAGTGAGTTGTGTCATCCAGAATGGAAAGATTGTGATGAAGAGTGGGCAGAGGCGAGACTTGAGGAAGAGAAGAAAGACAGAGGATGGGCACACAGGACCATCTAAGCACTTGGGATGGGAACACAATAGAAACATAAAGAAGAGGCAAAAAAAGGACTCTAAGCATGGTGGTTTGTATATGCTCAACCCAGGGAGTGGCACTATTAGAAGGCATGGCCTTGTTGCAGTAGGTGTGTCACTGTGGGCATGGGCTTTAAAACCCTTATCCTAGCTACCTAGAAGCCAGTACTCTGCTAGTAGCCTTCAGATGAAGATGTAGAACTCTCAGCTCCTCCTGCACCGTGCCTGCCTGGATGCTGCCATGTTCCCACCTTGATGATTATGGACTGAACCTCTGACCTTGTAAGCCACCCTGAATTAAATGTTGCCTTGGTCATGGTGTCTGTTCAAAGCAATAAAACCCTAATTAAGACACTGAGGACAGAGACCCAGGTATTTAAGTGTTCAGATTAAAAATTGCAAATAAAAGATTCATTGATGCAAATGAAACATTTCCACATAAAAATTAATGAATAAAATTATTCCAACAGAGAAACAAAAGTATCAGGGGGTCCCTTGGGTTGATGCTATGGGCATAATAGCAAAAGCTAAGTAAAGACAAGTAGAAAGCCTTTTGGCTTTGGCAAACTTCAGCAGTGCTAGTGCAGCCCAACTGACAGTGTCTGTACACCAGAGATGGGTGGAAGCTGTCTTTTACGAAGGGCCCTGGGGACTCAAAACCTTTCCAATTCAATACTCACACAAATGCAGACAAGAAAAGTCCTGATGGCCTAAGAAGTTGCCTTGGTGATGGAGAATGGGGTGGGAGGAAACGCAGTTGAACAGCAAGGAAAGCGGCCCCTCTGAACTATCTTTTAAGGGAGGCTCTAGAAATCCCAAAAGACTGTACTGAGCTGCAAGAAGTGTGAAGAAGCACTGCATCTGGAGACTGGATATCTCAAAGAAAGCTTACTCTCATGTGAAAGACAGACATTAGGAGATTGGGGAAGGATGAGCAGTTTGGACCACAGGACAATGAGATGAGAGACCGCGGTGATGAAGGTGGTGAGAGGTGGTCAGATTCTGAGCATAGCATGATGCAAATGGACCAGGATGTTCTGATGCACTGGCTGTAGGGCTTTAGAAAGGGTGGGGGTAGTGAAGCCTAATGGATATTGTCGCTTACGTGATTAAAATGAGCCACTTGTATTGAGCTGGCTTGAGTGTGAAGGCAATCAGTGGCTTTATATTTTAGAATGCCAACTTTGAGATAACTACTAGACATCTAAGTGGGGATGTCAAGGAGGTAGTTGGCTAGGCAAGTCTGAAGTTAACAGAGATGCCTGGCTTAGAAACAGAAATTCGGGCTCCATCTGTACAGACATTTGTAAAAAGCTATGAACTCTGACAAACATCTAGAGAATGAATTTGGTTTGCAAAGTACAAATATGAAGGACAAGGTCTAGAGTACTCCAACATTTTCAAGGTCACTTTATGACAGGAAGGAATGATATGCAGAAAAGGGAAGAAAACTATGAAATAGATGTCTGTAAGAGAATAGAGAATAAAATATCACAGAATAGAACGAATAATATACTGTATCAAGTGAAGCTGATGAGAGGGATAAGAGAGGAATAGTTACATGGCCATCTGGATTTGATAATGTGAAAATTATTGATGATCTTGATACTTGGTGCCTCACTGATATCACGGGGAAGTGCCTGATATAGGCTCAAGAAAGAATAAATTACAGGAAAGAAGATAAAAGAATATACCTAAAAAAATCCAGCAAATGGATGGAAGTTGGGGAATAATGTATATTTGAGTGAATGATTTTTTTTTTACTCCTCATTTTTAAGCAAGATATGTTGTGAGATGTTCTGTGCGGCGATGAGAAAGCTCTGTCATAGACAGAAATTGTGATGGTGTAGGAGAGAGGGACAGAGTGGTTGGAGGAAGAGCCTTGAGTAGATGTGAGGAAATGGTGCCCAGTGCACATATGGAGGTTTTGGCTTTAGAAGGGAGCACAGACAATCCACCCAGGAGGGGAGGCGAACTGCACAGGAACAGGTGCAGGTGGGCAGCGCAGGAGGCAGAGAGAGCTAATGGAAATTCTCCCCTGATCCTGTCTGTTTTCTTATTTAAGTGGAATTTAAACTCATGGGCAGAGGGGGGGGGGAGGGAGGAGGGGGAGGGAGGAGGAGGAGGGAGGAAGGGAGAGGAGTTGGAACATCTTGAGAGAAGAGAAAGGATGACATAGCCATGTGAGAGACTAGGCGAACGGATGGACTGTGAAACTGCAGTGTGGTTCCCGGGGTTGTACTATGATCTTATTTTATATCAGAAGACTTGAATTGAAAGTCGAAGCTTAGCCACAGGAGTCTGCCAGTGTGGGAGGATGCAGAACTGGATGAAACCAGAGCTGGAGTTTTGTCAGAGGAGTACAACAGAGGGGCACGGGAGAAGGGAGAAAAGAAAGAAGGAAGGAGTGGGAGAATAAAGACTAAGATTGTGTTAATTACAGACTCATAAGAAGGGACTGTGCAATCAAACCAGGGCGACAGGGATGCTATCGAGGATGCTCTAGGGACCTTGGATTCTGTGCATCAACTCTGGTGTTTATTGAAAAGGTTCGAAACTACCACAAATCCAGACTTTGTTACCTCTTAATATGATACATTAGAATGCGCAAAACTGAAGTTAAAAATCTCACACTTCTGACTAGAAGTCATTTGAGAAGAGCTGGACTGATGGGATTCTTCTTTCTTCCATGGTCATCTAAGGGCTCAGGAAATAATGATGCTCTCTCCAACATCTGTCGTCTAGTGCATTCAAGGCCTTACAATTTCAGTCAGGTGATAAGGACATATTGGGGGAAAAACGAGAGGCTTTCATGGATCAAGGGTAAAGTGGCATGTGATCATATTCTATTGATGAAAACTTAGTCATTCTCCTACATGAGAAGCTGAGAAATAAGGTCTGTGTCTCTGAAGAAAAAGAACAGATATTTGGTGAGCAGCTAGCATTTCACGGATGGTTTCATTTCCTACCTGAAATATTCACAAATTCCTTAGGGAAGGAGTTTTGATGCCCCTTTCTTAATTATTGTATTGATATCAAAATCTTGGTTCTCTAGGTGGTGCTTAGGTCCAGATATTGTTCTTCAAGGTCTAACATATTTTGAACTAGAAGATAAGCTATCGAGGTTTACCCACTAAAGAAATAGACGAGACCCCACAACAGACTCTGAAAATAGTCCCTACTCCACAGTGAATTCTGTTGGTGATGTGTGTTGGTTTGGTTTTGTCAACCTGACACAGAGTAAAAATACCTGGGAAGAGAGAATCTCAATTAAATCTCAACTAATCTCAAAAAAATAATTGCTTCCATTGGTCTGGCTTGTGGCAACATCTCTGAGGAATTTTCTTAATTTCTAATTGATTCAGGAGATCCTAGCCCACTGTGGGTGTGATATCCCCTAGGCAGGTGGGCCTGACTGGATTAGAAAGATAGTAGAGTAACCCAGAGAGAGTGAAATCCAGTAAGTCCCATTCCTCCACAGTCTCTGCTTCAGGTCCTGCCTCCAGCTTTCTGCCTTGGGCTTCTTCTGCTTTGTCTCCCTCAATGATGAGCCGTAAGCTATAAACCAGATAAACCATGTTCTTCTCCCAAGGTGTTACCATTTTAGTCCAACAACACAGAAGCAAAAGTAGGGCAGATGGTATTGAGTGTAAAGAACTCCAAGCCCTAATAAACCTTCCTAATGCTGTTACCCTTCAATTCAGATCCTTATGTTGTGATGACCCCCAATCATAAAATTATTTCTGTTGCTACTTCATAACTTGTCAAAAATGTCAAAAGCCATCTTTGACATCAGGTTAAACTGAGGCAGGCAGTGAGATATGGCATTGGCAATCAGGGTCAGTGCTGATAGCAGCTGACAGAGGTTGATGCTGATAGCAACAGATGATGGCTGCTGCTGATGGCAGCCAGAGATTAGAGAAGTCATTCCGCAGACTTCTCTCTAAGCGAACAAAGCTTGATTCCTTTGACCTGGCTCATCTGTAGCCAGCAAGACAGTCTGAACTCTTCCATTTCTTTAGGGGGTAGTGAGAAAGAAAAGGAAAGAGGAAATTCATATATACACAGAAACAAAAGCAGGCTCTAGTAACTTCATACATACACATACATGCATATATGTAAACCTACAGACAGACAGACATATACGCATTCACACATTGAAGAGATGGAGCAAAGTTCCAACAAGCAGGCTCCAAGTATTTCACACATGGACATGAATACAATATACATATACATATATACATATGCATACCTATACATATATGTGAACATATATACATGTGTACATATATACACATACCTGTATACATATATGCATATGCACACATATACATATATACATTTATACATATTTACATATGCATATATACATATACACATTTATGCATATAAACATAAATACAATATACACTTATACATAGTTAACATATGCACATATATACACATATACATATACACATATATACATATATACATATACACATGTTTGGGGATAGCGAAAGGCAGTCTGCGGCCTGGTTGAGCGAGGCTTACTCCAGAGACCCAGTAGAATATTCTACAAGGGATGGAACCAGTGAGCCATACTCCCAGATACTCAGGATCCTGACACCAACTCCATATTCCTGACTCAACTCCATAATCCTGTGGCCATCAGTCACATGTAGGACCAGGCCCCTAGTGTTCTGACTGCACTCCAGCCCCACAGTCACTTGGCTACAGCCAGGCTTTACAGCCCCACAGTTACCTGGCAACAGCCAGGTAACCCAGCCCACACTATAAAAGGGGATGCAGGTCCCTCCTAGCTCTCTTGCTTTTTTCTCTTGTCCTTAAGTTCTTGTCCCTCTGTTCTTCTCCCCTCTTTCCACGTGGTCATGGCCAGCTCTCACCCTTCTATCTTTTCTTTTTCTCTTTACTTCTCTATGTCTTTTCCTCTCCTATTTCTCTATAATAAACATTTGAAACTATGAGTGGTCACTTCTTATCAAAATCTGCCATGTAGGAGCAGTGAAACAGGCGTCAGCGTCTCCAGCCACTGGAAAGGAACCCAGACTCTTCTGCCCAGCCAGGCTTCCTCTACAGGTACCCAGGACCCATGCCAGAAAGGCCCCGCCTTCTGATCAAGGACCTTCCTCGATAGCGGGACAGTTTCCCTCTGTGGATACATGGGCACCCGCCATCCCTATACAGGTATGCGGGCCTGCCTGCCGTTTTCCCTGCACACATGTACACACATACACGCATGTATACACATACACATGTACACACATACACGCATGTACACACATACACACATATTTACATATGTACATATGCACATATACGCATATGTGCATGTATACATACAGCTAGTGGGTGGGGCAAGCTCTAACACATACTTGATTTTTTTCGTCCATGGTTTATATATCCCAGCAAAATCTTTCAAGCAGTATAGAATTACAATGTAATTAGATTCCATTTTTCTTTTAGTGAAGGATTATAAAAAACACAGTATCTTCCCCAATATCTTCACATGAGAAAACATTATATAGTACAGGTAAAGAAAACAAATTATTCCCAGGAACCCATGTACATTCATAACTAAGCTACTTGCTCTAGATTAACAAAGTGTGATCAAGCAAGGTATTTTTCTCAGCCAATCTTTCTTACTGGTAGGCAGCAATTAGCAGTTACAAAGAAAGCATCAATTGTTTTATTATTTATCTTAAATAGTAGTCTTATAAGACTCTTAGAAGAACCACAAATCTAAACTTTTATATAAAAATTAGTTGTATCTACTTTTCATCCTCAGAATGCACATCTGCGCACTAGCAATCACATCAGAGGCTGAAGAGAGAATATGGGTACGAGAAATCAGTCACCACCAGTCCAGCCTCAGTGAACATCACGGCAGCCGCGTTAGCGCTGTTCCTGTTCACTGACCTTAAAAAGTCCCTAGCTTAACTATTAAGACTGTGCCTTTCTGAACCCCTTAAGATTTTCTACGTCAAAGCCAGTAGCAAAACACCTCAACCTAGCTTCACTAACAATTATATTTTTTCAAGTGCTTTCTAAGGTTGGTGATCATTGCTGACAATCTACGTTTCTAAGTTCTTTCCTAGGATGGTGACTGAGTCATTAATCTGCTCCAGCTGCAATGCTAGGAAGAGATGAAGCCCTGTGATTGTGAGTGCCCTGGACACTGCCCAGTGACGGGCTGGAAGCCCCTGTAGTTTCCATACACTTAGATTAAGAGGGTTGTGCGGGCAACACGCAGAGCGGAACTCCATAACAGCATGAAGCCCTCAGGACACCAGTTCTCTGGGACCAAGCCTGTCAAAGACGCACCCACTGTGATTGTGCTAACCCATGGTCTGCATCCCATGAGTTCTAAAGCTGGTTGTCCTTGCCCCTGCATGACTCTCAGCAATAACTGTGCTTTTACTACTGTTATATGAATTGTAATGTAAATCTATTTCCCAATGGTCTTAGGCAACCAATGTGAAAGGGTGGTTTGAACCCCTGAAAGGGCTTGCCACTCAAAGGTTGAGAACCACTGTACTATGGTCTGTGGGAGGTGGATATCTATCAGGGAGTATATTACAAAGTGTTGGCATTTTCCAAAACTTGCTTTCCGCTGTATGTGGGCAATTTTACATAGTCAGTCTTGTGATTTCTTGGGCACTATGGTTTACTTGAAATCTTCATTGGTTGCTGACCTACTTTCCCAGCTTCACACACTGCTAAATAGACCACAAATTATGTTCTAGGCTTTCTGAAGGCTGTGCTTCCTTGGTCTAACTCACCATCATCTAATCCCCATTGATGTGTTAAGACAAATGCTAGCAAAGCCAACGCCCTTGATATTATCTGTGCCATGGGGCTAGATTTCCTTTCATTTTTGGCCTAAATCTTTAGTTATCTGACTACTGAAATCATTAGTTTCCCAGCCCCGAGAAGCCTTAAAAGTTTTTTTTTTCAATTTTAATAGTATTTTATTTCATTTTGCCTCTCCTGATTTTTTTTCCACTTCAAATGATAATCTAGCCCATTAGCCAGTTCTGATCTGAGACCATTTCTTTCTTGTAATAGCTGGCTAAGAGTAACAGACAGGAGCCAGCATACGTTAGTATATTTATTTCTTGTAGTTGATTACCCTAGAGTCATGGAATCTGGGAGTTCTTAGTGTGCTTTCCAAGTTAGCATATAAGGAGAGAGGTGGGGAGAGGAAGAGAGGGAGGGGAGCAGCGGAGGAGGAGGAGGAGAGAGGGGAGGGGAGGGGGAAGGGGAGGGGGGGAGAGGAGAAGAGAGGTAGTTTTCCTCCATGGTTAACACAGAGCCTCTACATTTCTAGTTTTCGATGGTGAATTGACGTTTGTTCCCATAGGGTCATCATCCCAAGCCAGAACCAGAGACGAAGAAGCTGGAGGAGGCAGATTCCTAAAAGTGGGCGGTAATATTTCTGTTCATGTTCATTAGTGAAAATGTTATCGCTTGAGAGGGGCAACAGGGAAATGTACTCCTCACAGGTCCAGGGTGGGGAAAGGCTGGCTGTGGTCAGCTGTGGTTTTTATCACAGACAGCAAGAAAGAATGGCAACAAAGGGTGTCAATTACCCCCTTAAGGGGTGTCAATTAGCTCTGAGTGTCAGTGTATAAGAGATAGAAGAGACTATAAGATTAGTGGACAGAGCCTGCAGGTAAACCAAAAGAGGTTTTTAAGGTCAATGATGGGGTTGGTTACAACAAGAACACAACAAAGAGAGAACATAGGAATTTATCTAAGTTGTCATAGTGAGAGGACATGGGAAGGACCTTCTTTTGAGGGTTGTTGGACAATGGTTTTTATTTCTAAATGTTAACGTTTCATTTATTCTGCAGCCTTTGTTTGCACTAGATCTGAGGGGAAATCAGTTATCATAGAGAACAATTTGAAAAGAGACCCAGTGCCCCATACTTCAGACTAAAACGACTATGCTCTGTGATGTGAGGGTAACTTTAGCCTGAGTTCTCAAACACTGATAAGTGTTTTCCATAAATAAGTGATTTCCATAAATACATTATTGGGGTCAAATGATAGTATCTCCCACATGCTAACATCTCCATGGAATGACTCAAACTTGAGAAAAACAGTCTGCTACCAGGATTTGATAACACAGGAATCATGTGGAACCTTGATGCAGGCTGCTTCAGTGAAATCACAAGGAGAAAGGCTTGTTGGGGTGGACTCAAGAATAAGATTAGAGATTAGAGGAAGAAAGAGAAGAACCTTTGCTACTTTTTTCCCCTAGGGCCTTGAGGCTGAATTACACTGTTTAAGTGGAAGTGCACATTTTCAGTGCAGGGAATGGATAATCTCAATGCCAATAATTTTAGGGAAGGAACAAAAAAATAGTCCTCATATTCAGAAATGGGACAGACCATGTCCTTTTAGTGACACAGCAAGATATAGAAAAGAAGTGTTAAGAAGGATTATTTAACTGTGTGATTTGAGCTAGTTTTCCCTCCTAAAACACAGCAGGAGACTGGTATTGACTACTTTTCTGTTGCTGTGATAAAACGCCCATGACCAAGGCGATTTACAAAAGAAAGAATTTCTTTTGGTTCCAAAGGAATAAGGTCTATCGTGGTGGGGAGGTATGGTAGCAAGTGGCGGGTTATGGCAGCTAGAGCTGGAACCTGAGAGCTCACACGTCTAATAGTAGGCAGGAAGCAGGGACTGAAGCAGAGACCACAGAGGAATGCTGCTCGCTGTCTGCAGCTTGCGTTCAGCCAGGGTTCTCATATGACCCAGACCCATTGGCCTGAGAATGTGCTACCCACAGTGGGCTGGACTTGCTACATCAATCAGAAATCAAGAAAAGGCCTCACATACATGCCAAACAGGCCAATCAAATGGGCCCAATTTGTCAACCGAGGCCCCTTCTTTCCAGGTGCCTTTAGGTTTGTGTCAAGTTGACAGCAGAATCCAATTGTGACACATGGACAGTTAGAATTATGACAAATAAAAATATGAATATGTTTAATTGCCTCTTTTTGATCATAGGAAGCATCCTCAGGTTGATTCATTTTGGCATTATACATTAGTTAAGACATAACATTCTAGAATCATCTCGTGTGTTTTTTGTCCTTGTATAAAACTTAGTCACACCTCTGAGAAGCCTTCATTTTATACACTATTCTGGGTGCTAGGCATGTTTGCAACTCCAAAAATTTCAGTGAACATATGGAGAACCAACCTAGACATATCTTTAACATATAGACTATGATCTTAAAATGAGGGCTACTTAAATACCCACAAGCACATGCATACTTATACACAGATATAACTGAATGATAAACACATTTAATTTAACTTCAAGGCAACTGTTTCACTTAAACCTTCTCAAGCTTAATTGCTTCTTTTTGCTTTCATACTAAAGATTATGGCTCTCAAGATGGTGGTGAACTACAGAATAAGACATGGCTACTTACTGCTTTATTCTTTGTTGCATATACAATGGTCGCCTCATCATACTACCACCAATATTGATTGCCCCATCAGACTGCTGAGAAAATTGTTAGGATCTTTGTGTATGTCCAATGTGTTGGTTTGGATAGGAATGCCTCTCCTGGTCATGGTACATGTTTGGATGCTTGGTCCCCAGGGGTGATGATGTTTGTATTGGTTTACAAAGTATGACCTTTTTGGAAGAAGTATATCACTTCTGCAATAACCTTGGGGGTGAGGGCAGGAGTTTAGACTCCGCTCATAGTTCCCTCTCTATGCTCTGTGCTGGCATTTAAAGCTATGAACCCCTCGCTTCTGCTCATGAGCCATGTTTGACACCTCCCGCCTCTCACGCTGCTCCATCATCATGGACTCCAAGTCCTGCCCCTCCCAGGAACATAAACCCAAATAAAGTCTTTCTTCTATAAGTCACCTTGGTCTTACTCTTTTAACGCTACAATAGAAAGGTAACTAACATATGTTAGTTATAACCATAGTTATAATAACAGAGCACACAACAATTACACATTATAATTTTTATTATAAACTTGATAAATTGATCCTACAATTCTACCAGGTGCAGAGAGCCAAGAATAACAAGAGTAATTTTCACGAAGGAAAGCTAATAAGACCCAAGGGGGAGCCTTCCTTACGCCACATAGATTTATCATAATGTTGCAGAAAAATAAAGACAGTGTGCTAATGGTATGAGAGTAAAAACTAGCAGGGGTGTAACTTAGTGGGAAAGCCCTCTCCCGGAATAGGCAAGGTCCTCCCTGTAGTCAGAATTGGGAAATATGGAAGTAGTATTGTTGCACAGCAAAGGGAGAATATTTGATAAGTACTATTTGATGAAAAGTATCCAAAATTTTACACACACACACACACACACACACACACACACACACACAGAAATTTGGTTATTACACTACTCATCAAACTAAGTCTCAGATTGTGCTTTGAGTAGTTATCCCCAACCTAATGAGGTGGTGTAGTTAATCATCCACATGGATATTATAACTGAGGAAAACAAAATGGAGGCGGGGGCTAGGGGTGCTGGGGCTTGGGGTTGGGGGGTGGGGTGGGTTTCACACTGAATAGGAAGCACTTTCTTTGGTGTGGAAAGAAGTAAGGTGTGAAATGAAGGAAAGAACCCCCAAGCTTACCTTAAGAGAGAGATGGAAAAAATACCAGAATTTTTAGGAGAGCTGTATTTATTCAAATTATAAACACCTGGATTTGCCAATTATCTAATTCAGCCTTTGAACAAAACAGGGTGAGACCTTGGTAATCCAACCATTGTGTCAGCTTACTATTTGTAAGAAGGGGGTGCTTATCATCATTGGGGGTTGTGAGGAAGATTCTGACGTGTATAAATGAATTCTTCCCAAACTCAAAAAAAAAAGTTTTCTTCCGTGTGTGCTTTCCAGGAATCCATGGCATCCAAGTCGTAGAGGGTAGAGGGAAAGCAGCTGTCGAAGCACCAAGTCAGGGGCATCTGGCCAAGTGCTAGAGAAACTGAGCGGGCATGAAGGAGCACAGCTTGCCCTGCTATAAGCTGAGTGCTCAGGCCTCAGAACTGGACACTGGAATCAAGGGCCCTCCCTCCACAACATCCTCTGACCCTGGACCTTCAGTTTTTTTCCCCAGAAATAATGTAACTCCAGGGCTTTGTGTGATTGCTGGAGAAAGGGAAGGTGTATGTATGATTCATGGGGTGGGACAACTTTCTTAAAGGAAGCTACACTATCTTCCTACAACTACTTCATTGAGAATCACAGCAATAGAAATCCTGGAGTTCTAAGAGAGACCCTTTTTGCAGGTTCTGAGTTCTGCAAGATTTTTTCTAGAGATTTATTTTACATTTATGATTGTGCAGTTAGCTAGATACGCAGCTGTACAATCTAGATGGGAGTCTTCAGTAGAACCGAATCCTTACTTAATAGTTAAGACGATTGGAGTTTAATCGAGATCATATAGAGGGTGATAACTCTGGAATTCGAATTCAAGTCTCTGAATGTCTACTCTTTGGCTATGCCAGCACATTCTTCTACATCAATAAAGGAAACTCAAGGCTTAGCAACAAGCATACTCCCTTCTAACTTCCTGCTGTGTAATAGCAAAAGCTTCTGAGTTTGCCCTCAGTCTACAGTCACATGATTGTAGTGTTGAAGTGCAGCAGGATGAATCCCTAATCTACAAGCTCCTTACAGCCCCATGAATGTTATCCCAGCTCTCCAGGGATCTTAGTCAAGTGCTATCTGGAAGAGCTATTACATCATGTTTGCAATGCTCATGAGCGAAATACCCACAAATTGTATGATTGTATGGGCAGCTTCAAAAGCTTGTTTTAATGTTTAAAATTTTGCCATTTCCTAGTGTGTGTGTGTGTGTGTGTGTGTGTGTGCATGAGCAGACATGTGGAGATCAGAGTGATGTCAAGAAATGTCATTTATTTTTTCTGAGAACACTATTCAATGAAACAAACCTCCAGCTCATTGATATGACTAGGCTCACTCTAGCTTGCTCTGGGGAATCCCGCTCTACCTTCTGTGGCTGAAATTACACATGGTCCACTCTGCCCACCTACTATGTATGTGGATTCTGGGGATTTGAACTGTGTTCCTCATAGATGGCTGGCACCTGCTTAGCAACTGCGCCATCACCACAGCTTTAAATTTATCTTTTAAAAGAATTCTTTCTCAGAAAGGGTGTTCAAAATGAAAGAATTTACTTTTAAAGAAAAATAGAAAAA